>BGPR01003340.1:82074-119178 GCA_013235015.1 Araneus ventricosus | reverse complement strand
TTTTAATGCTACTGATTCAAATTTAACTAAAAGAAATAGTTTTAAAGATGCTTTTAAATGCGAAAGGTTAAATCGAAACAAAATGAATATTTTTTACGCGTAAAATATATTGCTTGGATTTTTCAATTGGCGTTTTAAGGTAGGACATTGCCTTTAAATGTATCTTGCTAGTTAGATGAAAATAAGCATAGTTTGGATTTAGTTTATTTTACAGAGCTGTGTGTGTGTGTTATTCTAATACATCTTTCATGGGACTGGAGTAAAATGACGTATAATCAAAATTTTAATAAACAAATTTGGTTATTAGAAATTTAATGCCTCTGATTCAAATTTAATTAAAAGAAATAATTTTAAAGTTCTTTTAAGATATTGTATTATTAAATAGTATGGAAACAATAATAAAATCTAAAAATTAAATTTTTATGATAAAAGTGAGAAAATCAAACCTTTATTGCGCATCTAAAGTACTAATTATGCAATTCTTATTCTATAAGATTCATGTACGTGCAGTTAGGAGTTTATTTTTTTAAAAAAAATATTTAATCGTCGTCTAACGTGCTAATTGTCTGAGTATTAAATACAGCATTACGAATCCAGTTAGGTTATTGCATGTTTTTTCACTAGTCCTTTCTGACAAACAAATTAAGTTAAAACAATTAATTTTTTCAGTGGAATCCATTGGTCGTTAATCAGAGGTAGAGTAATTTCTTTATATTCTTCTTCATCGAGTTATTCCCCTTCCCTTCTAGAACAGTTTCCCCATTAAGAGGAGCAAAGAAATAATGACCGAAGCTGAAATATTAAGAAAAATACAAAAACAACTTATTACTAATGGTTATCCCGAATGAATGTAATGGAGGTATTACTAATTGAACCCGTTTTCAGAAAGCCTCTACCGTTGCCCCAAAGCAGCCGAAAGGTACCGGTTTCAGAAATATCATTCGGTTATAATCGGTAATCATTTCGAGAAAGGGGACGAGAAATAAAATAAAAACACCGATGTTAGACCACTGACGGCGGGGCATGTGCAATACGTCTGGGGCCGTTCAAACATTAGGTAAGCATTGTTTTGGTAATTTTTGACCCCCCCTTGTCAGCAAAAATAAGCAAATCGCAAACCCCCTCCCCCCCTTAGTTGCTTACGTAATATTTGAACGGTCCCTCTAAAACATAAACAAGTCAATCAGGAGCCAGCTAGCTCGCTCTTAATTCTAAGCACGTGGCAGGCACTTCAAAAAGTGACAGAATAGAACAATGCGAGTGTTCTGGCTCAGCGACTCCCGATTTCTAAGCACTTCTCCCTCGCCCGCCTACGAATCGGTGTGTTTGGAAAGGAAGCATCGTCTGCAGAAGTGGACCGTTTTCAAGTCGACCGGTAGAAATCGGTGTGTGTGTGCAAGTGTCGAAAGTCGTTGGATGGAATTGCTCAAACACTTTCATGCCATTAATTTGAATCAGGAGAACTTTCGTATAATTATCGAATATATTTTATATCTGCCCGACGCTAATACATCGAGAGAAAAGGTATTTTCTCTTATGAATAAGTTTTCTATTATAATAAGAAGCAAGCAAAAAAACATTTTGCAGTTGCCTTGCAGCTCTTAGCTTCGAGTTAATTCTGTGTTAAAGTAATGTTAATTACCAAAACAAATGTTATGTATTTGTGTCAAAAATTTCATTCTTATTTAAATTCAACACAAAATATAACTAACCCCTTGGCATACAATTTTATTTATCCTCCTCATAAGATGCCACCACCCATTTGGGATATTTATTATTATTTCAATCTATTTAAGATGGTAAAGGATACTTGAGACAATTAAGCGAATCCAGGTGATTTTTGAATTTAAAATTATTTGTTACGTTGTGCTAAATACGGTTTTAAATGGCAAAAATTCTGTAATTCGATGCGCGTGTAAGAGACGTCATTGTATGTTTAAGGGGTTAAGCAAATTTGTTCTTCAAAAGAATACAAGACTATATAAATTATTTATTTACTCGTGCTCATTTCCTTAATAAATAAACACTTAAGAAATATGCATTTCCCTGAATACTTATCCTCTTATCTATATAGTAGTAGACGCCCCGTTTTGAGGATAAAAAGTATTAGTCATGTTACGTATAATCGAAGCTTTTTAAACCCTTTGCAGGTCGTATAAAGAAGTGCTTTAGCACTACAACAGTTATGAATGAATCAGGACTGTGATGAAACGATGTTTGAATGAGAAACGTATAAACAGTGCTTTCCTGCGCTTGACAGACAAAACGTTAGCTGATGAAACAATTTTTAAATGAGAAACGTATAAACAGTGCTTTCCTGCGCTTGACAGAAAAAACGTTAGCTTAAGTAACCAGACGTTCCGAAATAGCGGGAAAGTTCTGAATTTTGGCTGTTTGTCGTGAACTGAAAAAGTGCTTTTCATTTTTCTCGAACTTCAATTAAATACACCAAATTGTCTCGAACTCTCCTTGTAAGTAAATAACTTGTATAGGAAGAGATTCAATAATGTCTGTTTCTAAAAAGTTGAAAGAGCTAACTTCGCTTAGAAAGGAAAGTGTTCGCATCCACGCGTATCAGTATGCTTGTGCAGACAAATCTATCGCACTTACCATCATGAAAATTGGTACACAGGTAGTCTTAATGATGATTCACATGAGAATAAGTCCATCGGTCTGCCATGTAGAGTGTGCAAAATTCATTTGCACAATCTATCAGGAGAAATACTTATACTTCTAAAAATAATGTAAAAATGAGAGTTTACTTATCTTCAATCCAATGATGGCACGCTGTCTGACCTTCGAGATATTTTATTACTTGTCGACATGGAGATTATGCCTGATGCCTTTACGGTAACCGGCATGGGGCGGCGTTCTGTTTGATGAATGCAATACCTTGCATACTTCGTATACTAGAAAGTAACCAGCGGGAGTGGTCTCCCATAAACTTTCTCGTATACTATCTAAGTGGAGGTTCGTAAAAATCTCGAGTTCGAATTTTTTGACGATTAAAATACTTTCTCTTTGTATTCTTCGCATACGAGAAAGTGAAACAAACAAACAATCCTGAAATCAAATATCTGTTGCCACGTTTCAAAAAAATATTACTTTGAAGCAGGTACCATAAAATAGGCAATGCAATGAATACTAAAGCAAAAATTCTGCTTTGGAATTGAATTCCCAAGAAAAAAATTTATACTACCACAACCGTAAAAATTGCAAAAGAGCGTGAATAAAAGATTTGCTGAAATAATGAGATCAGTTTGAATTTTATTTACAACAATAAAAAATTGTTACAATTCATGTTTGTAAGCATTATTCATTGTTGTAAATAAAATTTACAACAATAACAGATTGCTCCAGTACGCATGCGCATGAGAATCGGATAAAAATATAGAATATGCAATTTGAACGCTTCTTTTTGACGTATTTGGCCCAAAATTTTATACGTACCTACATTCATGACGATAAAACTGTCCAGCAAATTTTATCCATCTAGCTATTCAAGTTTTTGAGTTATAGTACAGACCGCGGACATACAGACAGACTTCCCGTTGACGGATTTTGTCCAAAATTTGTTAGAAACCTACAAATTATGTTTAAAGATCACATACCAAATTTCATCCCCGTAGCTCTAATAGTTTTCGAGTTATCGTGTTCACAGACACAATTCCAAAATTGTGTTTTTCGGACTCATGGAGGTCTAAAACGTGGAGATTCGTCAAAATCTCGAGTTCGAATTTTTTGACGATTACAATACTTTCTCTTTGTATACTTCGTATACGAGAAAGTAAAAAGGGATGTTTCTTTAACCTTTTATAATGCCATTTTTTTCTATTAGTGGTATAATAACTGGACGACGAGACTTTTATGAATCTGCACATTTTAGACCTCTTTCAGACTGAAAAGACTATTTCTCGTATCACGTGTGTCTGTCGGTCAGTAAATGCGATGATTAGGAAAACAAATGAAATTTGATATTCTAAATTTGTACGAAATTTTATATTTCTATCAATTTGAATTCATCTACTGGAAGTTTGTCTTCCTACTGTCTTTGTGCATGTGAATGCGATAACACAGAAAACAATGAGCTAGATGAGAGGTTCCAACCTGTACAAGAGGTACCCTTCTTGTATTGAGGTCGGACAAAATTCAGACTACAAAGGGTATATTTTTGATTTATAATCTTACCCTTGACAGAAAATTTTGTCCATTTTTAGATCTTCAATGGCGAATGGTCTTCGAGAAAGTTCTTCATTCAAGTTCTCATTCATTCCTTCCAATTTGAATATTTTTCTTTTGCATTCTAAATTATATTTTAAGTTTTTTTAATATTAATCGTTGTAGTTTTCTGTTGATGCAATCACTTGATGCTGTTGCGCTGAGCACGCAAAAAGGTGTATTGTTATCGTTATTGTTTAAATTTTTTGTTTCTTATCTATACTCTTTCTTTTTTTACTTTTGTTTTATATTTATATTATTTGTTTCAGTATTATATTAGAAATAGCTGCATATGCGCCTTACTATATAATACAAAAGAGTTTTAATTAATTTATGGTTAATATCTTTGTTAAATTTGTTAATTATAACTGTTGTTCCCAACCTGTGGTACGCGTACCCCTTGGGGTACGCAGAATACCAGTTAGGAGTACGCGAGAGTGATCTTGGTAATGGCGGAAAACACAGATCGTAAGAATACTCTAGAATTTCGTTTCATTAAGTTCCTATTAAAAATGAAAGGGAAAATTGTACGAGTTCTAAAGTCTTTTCACAAAATAAGAAAAGGGAAGAAGATTAATATCTAATAATTGATTTATTGTCAGCTCTCATTATAAGTTAGTGCGGAATTATTTCAAATCTGCTTTCCTTTGTTTTGACCTTGAAGTGACACTATTTTTAAAAATGGAATAAAATGTAAAGTCGAAAATGAATCCTACAAATTTCATTAACTCTTTCGATGCGGGAATGTCCGAAACGCCCCTTCAAGCAAAAGACGACGGCCGTCCGAAACGTCCGGGAATATCAGTGTGAAATTTCCACCCCCTTTCGTTATGTGCGATTGATTTCACACCCGCGGCGTACGCTTTCTTCCTTAGAGTGGCTCCTCCAGATGGGTTAGGGAAAAGGGAGGGGGTCTTAGAATTCGGGCAGTGCCGGCTTTCATTGTGGTTTTTGAGGAGGGAATTGAATTTCCCTTACCATTGAAAGAGGATCTCAGGCTTTCCCGTATTTTGAGGTTCCTCTATTCTAATGGTCTTAGGAATCAGAGGTTTAAGTTTTTTCGACTCTTAAGCTAACCTAAGCCCTTGCCGTTATTAATCAAAACTTGTTTTGTGCTGAGGGATGGTTGGGGGATATAACATTTGGAGTTTACTCACAAATAAAAAAAAAAGTTTAATCAAGGGATACGCGATTGAAAAAGTTTGTGAACCGCTGCGTTAGAAGAATGATGAATTAACCATGAAAAATTAGCATCATTACCAGTGGCGGTTCGTCAACTCAGAAACAAGCAGTGTTGCAAAAACTCAAACTCAAAAACCTCAAAATAATGTATTTAAAATAGAAATTTATAAAACAGTTTTACTACTAAATAGCCCCACAATTTTAATTGTAATTATCCAAATTGCATTTTAGAAAATTAAAAACGCATCTTTTTCCCACGTGCGATTCCTGATAAAAGAAAACGAATTCTTATTAAAGTAGATGTGTTTCCGTTGGGCCTCGTGGAAACGAAACCAAAATAACGGCGAACGAGAAACAAACGAAGGAAAAAAAGTCAAGAGAGCGAAGGCCATCCTCGGGGGGGCGCCCAAGGAGCAACACAATTGGCCTTGTGCCAAAAGCTACATCAAATGAAGATACCGCCAAACTCAATTGGAGAAAAAATTGGCTTCGTCTTACGAAGTGTTGTAGGGGGCGAATTTTGATGGTTTCCCAATCAGCTCCAGATTGTGTTTCTCCTGCTTACATATAATCTCACATAATATGACACAATATCTCCTGGTGTATTTCCTGTTTTCTTTCTTCATTTTCGTTTTTCTTTTCCTCCATTTTCCTTGCTTGGAAATTTTCAATGAGAAGTAACCTAATAGGAAAAAAAACTGAAAAACGAACTTTAAAAATAATTTCGGGGTGCTGCAGCTCTGCAGCCCTAATGGGCGAGCCGCCACTGATCATCATCACATTTTCCCAATTTTCGATCGAGCGGCTTTTTTGTCTGCCTTTCATGTGCATGTGAGAGCAAAAATTCAAAGATGCAACCAGCTATGATTATGAATTCAGCATGTGATCCCTGTACTAAAAGTATAGATCAGTGTCAAAACGTGGACAAATTACTGAACTGGAAGAGGTACTGTTTCAAAATGCATTCTCGATCCTCTCAACTAAAAGGCGAGGCTGATGTGTATCTTTAACCTTTGAAGCTCTCAACATTTTGAGTGTCATAAAAATTTGTTTATGAAGTAAACCCTTAAATCCCAGGTTTTTTAAAAATTGGTTCCATTCTTGAAAATTGATTCATTTCTGGGATAAAACAAGGGAAAAAATACTTTAAAAATTCCGTTTTGATTTAAGTGCAGTGCAACCTCACATAACGAGCACAATTCATTTCAGAAGCTTACTCGTCATGCGAAACAATTTCTTCCATAAAAATTCATAAACTTCATACTTTGAAGCCCCTTGTGCAGCCTTGGCCCTCTTTAGCGATCAGAAAGGCAAATACTCTTATAACTCGTTTGCGCATTGGACATACCCGATTTACCCATCTTCACTTGTTGTTTGGAGAGGAACCACCAATGTGTTCGAGTTGCAACTGTCGGATGTCAGTCCGCCATATTCTTTTAGAATGCCCAAACTTTTATATCCAGCGTTCACAGTTTTTCAAAACATCTTCAATTTCCTTGTCGAATTTACTTGACATTACTCCTCATGTTCAAATATTTGCGTTTTTAAGGTCCATTAAGTTTTATTCACAGATTTGAAAATTTTTTTACTGTTTCCACCAGTCTTCCTACCATTGTTTTAATTTCTTTTTACATTGATACCACTTTCGCATTCGTTTGGCACAGCATAGCCAAACCAGTGGCTCTTGTGCCACAAAACAATCAACAATCAATCAATCTTCCATAGAAATCAATGTAAAATACAATAATGCGTTCCATGTCGAAAAAAATATTTAAAAATTTTTTATGTATAAAGTTTATTCAAAGAAAATTTTATAAAAGATCGTTCAGGAGCCTGAATAATCTTCATCTTATCTTTCATGCAGAATCAAGCATCATGGAATTCGGATAGGATTTTCAGAAATGAAAGGCAAATGAGTGCTAAACACGGACTGATGTACCTGTTCTGATATCCTTATTAAAATAAACCAATTACATTACGTCATTAACTCAAATACGTCAGTCAGCTCGTTACCTCACTCAAATGCGTCACATCATTTGTTACGCGGAGTATCAACAACTGTAAATGCATGGCAGAAATACAGTTTTCGGATAAAACCATGGCCTTAAATATTACTGGAATTAAAAAATTAAAATAACCAAAGTCATTCGTTCCATTCACAACGTTAATTACTAGAAAAAAGAAATCAAAACAAAATATCTCATTCGATTAACAGTTAAAACAGGTTACCGTTTAAAGTGCACGCCCAAAAACTAGTCGCCTAGTTTGATAAGAATTAAAGCAAAATAAAAGCTCCGTGGATATGACAGTAACAAGCACAAAATCCGGAAATTCCCCTCTCCTTGCCACTCTTTATTAGAAACGTCGCTGGGTCGTTAAGTGAGTCATTTCTTTATAATTTATTTTGCTCGTTATGCGAGGCTGTATGTTTCAAGTTTATTACTAATCGGCAATACTGGGATTTAGTTGAGAAAAAGAATTTCGTGATAAAATTCTATAATAATAAACGTAGATGAATTTTAAGAACTAATAATAAGGATAAGGAATTTCCTTCAACTTTGTAAAATAAAATATGGTATTCTCAAGTGCAGAAATAAAGCTAAAAAGATGCAACTTTAAGTGAAAGCCATCAATTTATTTTTTTGTCAGCACTCAGGTTGTCACCTATATGTTGTCAATTGATTTAATAACATTTACAGTATGTATCCTATTGACAACAGCTGGCATTAGAGCTTCAAGCTTATTCTCAATGTCTTAGAAGACAAAATTGGGTATGTTGCTTATCGGCGGTATTTAGGGGTTAAAGGTTCCAAAAGGAATCTACTTAAATGGCTATCTTGCTAGAGAGTTAAGAGAAATGTTTGCACAATATTCGTTAGTTTTCACGCATCAGCATGATAAAGGGTAGTTATATGATCTTGCTTTTACGTATACTGTTTTTCAAACATTATGTATAGTGGTTCGCATTTTGATGACGATGACGGAATGAAATTTGATGAGTTCCTTTGATGGAAATTTTTGCCATGTAAACGTCCTTGGAGGACTGCTATTCTAGACGATAAAAAAGAAGGATGCGGTATCTACCACCTAAAATAAAAGCAAAGGTTTCGTTTTCCTTGTGAGCTCAGGTGCTGTTTTTCTTCAATATTCATGACTATGGGCTTTTCTATAGTAAAGGTGTTACTTGGCGTTGAAAATTGAACAGAACTAATATGTTTCGATGAATTTCGATTGCTATTAGTAAGTGATTTCTGATTACTTTTCTTATCGTTATTCTTTTGTTTTTGAGAGCCCTATTTCAAAGCATTTTTATATCTATTGCAAAATTTAAATTTGTTGTTAATTCAAGAAAGGTCATGGAAAAAATGAATGTTAATCCTTTAATGCTCGATTTAAAAAAAATTGATTTTAAAATAGTTTTTTACTTTGATTTCTTATATAAAACATGGGATAAATGCTTTAAAATCCTGTTTTGTTTTAAGTGTGGTTTACGGCTAAAAAATAGTTTACCAATCATCATCATTGAGCTTTAGATGAGAAAAAAATGTTCCTAATGAAATTCTTTGAACAAATGAATGATGAATTTTATAGATGAGTATTAATAACTAATAATAAGGATGAAGAATTTCCGTAAACACTGTAGAAAAAAATATAGTGTTCGCAAACGTACAAACAAAGCAAGATAACATATTGAGGGCGGTTGATTACGGCGTCTGTGAAAGTTTATTTGTTTTAAGACGTCAACAATCTAATGGTCGCTTGTTTTTAAACTGTCCTTACTTAATAATCATTCAGTTATAAAAACTATATTTAATCATGCTTATTTTGTTTCCTAAGGATTTATACCCAATCAAATAATAAGTAGGGTAGACCGGAGCAAGTTGCCCCCTTTTTTCCTCTAAGAATTGAAAAAAAGATAGAATTCCAAATTTTTAAGCTGACACTATTAGTGTACCTTTCACATTAGTGTATACTAATAATTAATAGATTCAAAATTTGAATCTATTAATTATTAGTATTAATTTAATATCTCAAACTGACACCAAATCGCTTGGGCCAACCTGCTCCGACTGCGGGGTAAGTTGACCCACTATTGATATGAAACGTCTATCAAAAACATTCTGCTATATTATTATATTTTATTAAATTAAGTAACATAGCTGTGTTATTGGTTTTATAAGATACTCCCCTTTTGTTTCTTGTATATTATCCCAGATTTTTAGATTTGTATTTTTGTAACCTTTTTCGTCTCTCTGCGTTCGCCTTTATTTGCTAGACAGTTAAAGAGCATCTTCCGATGTCTCTTCCACTTCATGTCCGCTACACATCAAAAGGTTATAGTCGCAGGGGCATGAAGTGATGTTTTGTTCTGTGTTTTTATCCACACTATGTGCATTCATACAAATTTGGTGACCTTCTACTCAATAGAAACTGTGAAACAGCGTTTATGGGCTTCGTCAAATAGCATTGTGTAATCATAATCAAAATTGAGTCCGCATAGTTTTTCATAACAAGTATATTGCATAATAAATCTGGTGCAATTCTATCCCACATAGCACAGGCATTTCTTAACGCACATCCTGAACATGAGCCACTGGGCACGTTGGCTCGCCGGGCCAACAAGCCCTACATCGCCAGTTTTGTTTCTTATAGTGTAGGGATTTATTGTAAAAGCATTTCTATAAACAAAGAAGCCCTAAAGTAACAATAAAGAATTACCATACTGAATATTATTTGTAAAAATGGAAATTGTAATTTATAAGGAGAGAAAAAAAACGGTTAATTTACTCAGCTTAGTAAAAATTAGAAATTTGTAGCTGGTTCTTTAATGAACGCTACTTCTTCAATGACGCTGATGTGGAAGAAGAAAGACGAGATGATAATCACTTGTCTGGACTGACAGCGTTAAATACCGTAAAGTTTTAAAAATATCGTAACTGGGCCAATGTGTCCCTATGGCCCATTAGGTCTACCCTATTTAGTCCAATAATTGTGTGGTTCTCTTTCGTTCTTATAACCTCTCCACTCGGGGTGAAATCGGGTACTCCATGTGGCGAAAAACCGGGCCAACAGTAAACAGTTCGCTGAAGATGATAAAAACACATCAGACGATGATTGTCTATATTTTAATGATGTATTTTATAAGTTAAAGAAATGAGAAGGGTGGATCCAATCTAGAAATTGTTTGAACGGGGCCCACGAAAGCTGAAGTGGCGCAGAGGAAGAAAACAAATGCTTTGCGAGTTAATTTCTGTAGCTAATATTCTTATATTATCATATAAAATAAAAATGCCTGCTACTTTCCCCCTGAAAATCTAATTTTCCTAATTTCGCGCAAATTAAACACGTGTACCAGGTTTTACCCCACTAGTGGCTTAAAATCGGGTGGTTTGACTTTTTTAATAAAAAAAAAAATCGTAGATAAAGTAATGAATCTTTGAATTTTCAGAAATTAAATACTGTACTCCGATAAACAATATATATTTTAATAAAACTTGACAAGCTCTATGTCGAATAGTCTAGTTTATTTCTTTTTTTAGTTGCGACCTTTGCTTTCTCTACCCAATGTTAGGGAAAAGGTTGCCGAATTTAGGCTATGTGGACATATTTTAATATACAGTTATATAGAAGTAATTTCAATGAAATCGAGTAGTACAATTTTTTGAAGTTTAATTGAATTCAAAACAGCGTAATTAATATTTTTATGAAATACATTTTAAAGTGGGGAAAAAATAGGTTAAAGAGATGTGTCATCGGTCGAATTAAGGAAACTGGATTACCAAATTAGTATTAGCAATTTGATTCTGAAATTCTCACTGGCACTCAACGTATGAACCAAAGTGTGACATTTTATGCACTATGTCAGTTCTTCTTCTTTTGTTCGCTCAGATATAAGAAAAATAAAAAGTAGCCTTAGTTTTTGTTCTTTTAAAACCAACAGTTGATGTCTTGAATACTCGTTTATTATATTTCTTTATTTGGCTTGTTCAACCTCCAAATTATGAGGACCTCTGGATATAATAATTATTTTTTGGTTTATTTGTGCAGTTCAAGATAATAATCATATTCATTTCAACAGTTCAATTTAGGCAACTGTTTGTGGTCTTATCCAAGCAACTTTTAGACAAAAATAACAAAAGATTCCCCTAAATCTATCATTATTTTTTTATAAAATTATTATACGTAAACTATAACCAACTAATTTCCTATTAGAGCATATAATTTATTTCTAGTTACTTTAAAACAGCATAAGATCTATTAGTATTTTGTTACAAAATTTAACACGTTAATCGCCATAATGCAGAGATCTTTTCGATATGCTGGGCCATGGGAAAGAAATGATTCATTAAATGTGCATAGTCGTAAAATTAGAGACATAATTATTTTTTGACAAAAATTGTCGAAAACAAATCTTTTGAATGTATTCAAGTGAACGAAGCAAAATTTATCAGACCCGGCCTTCTAGAGCAAAATTGGCGGCCTTTACGTTGCCCAACCTGCTTAATTTGTTTGGTAGACCACGCTTTATCTGTCCTTATGTGTTTATATGGCCAGTGTGAATCGTCGCCGAGATACGGATAAAAAAAAACAAAATTCACGTGAAGCATACGTGCCCGAACATAAAGTGCATTAGCCGTGAGGCAAACTTGCATGACGTGGCGATTAAATGTTAATTGATGATATCTAAATCTAATAACTTCTTCTCTAACTGCAATCTCATAACATTTCCTTTCAAAAGTGATTTGATGCAACAATTCTTCATCGTTACATCGTTGTCTATTGTAAGGCCTATTTGATAGAATGGAAGTTATGATACCGATCCAATCTAGGCGCCTGCCGGTCCAAATTCGGCAACTCTTCCCAATATAGTGAAATTTTCTTGTTCCTGTTTTCCTCAAAAACCTTTCCATTTGTCTAAGGCTCTATTTCCCAACGTGGGGCCCACGTTCCATAGGAGCAATTCAATTGTTTAAGGAGACAATTCGAAAATAGACTCGTCCAGAGTTTGAAAAAGCAACCGTCTACTGTGATTTAACTAGTGTTTATAAATTGTCAGATCGAAACGGCAGAATTTTCTTTAGTATCTACTCGTTGAATAATCTTTAAAAATGTATATAAAACAAGTTTTTAATTCCCTCAACATTTTTTAAAAAATGGTGAATTTAAGAAAATTTATTATCAAAATTATTTCTTGTTTGAATTTCAATTTTGCATTATATGTTTTGAAATTTCACTTCTTGCATTTCTAAAAAAATTCCTAGTGATATTTTTTTTTATCAAAACCTATCGTTTAAATTTCCTCAGAGAAGAATATAAATTTTGAATATTAAAAATTATGTGCATCTTGCATAGGGGGCATAAGAATTTTCGAAAGGTTTAGTTGAGTCATAGCACAAAAAAAGTTAGGAAAACTGGACTAATGACTTTCCCAACACCTTGTATATTCATATTAAATATTTTTTTTTTCTTTATAGGCATTGAAGAAATAATTCCTGTCTGAAGTTGTAAGAAATCCAAGGAAAATGAATGACCCTGTCGTTATGTTACTGGGTCCGAGTGGTAAACTAAACTTTTTTTATATCTTACTGGATGTATCGTTAGAAATAAACTAATAGAATAAACTCCAAGATGGACTTGAACATATATATTTCTAAAAACTCTACATCGGCGCTTAGCAAGCAACACAGCATATCTCAATTTTTTGAAATTTCAAATAGGAAGATAATATTGAATATTCCTCGACCGATAACTAATATTTCTGAACTTTTTAAACATCGGATATGAACATGAAACAACTTCTTCCTGCAGATGATGAAAAAAATTCAGAAATATTAGTTATCGGTCGAGGAATATTCAATATTATCTTACTATTTGAAATTTCAAAAAATTGAGATAAGAGGTGTTCCTTGTTAAACGAAGACATCTTACAGAATATAGCACAATGATGGCGAACCTATAACCCACAAAGACTTTTTAAATTACCCACGCGTTTATTTTAATAAACTTAATTTTTCTATGAAAAAAGAGAAAACGGACAATCGAAAATAATGAAAAATTAAAGTATAAATATCTTATATCAAATTTATAAAAAAAATGACGATAGGCTGTCTTTTTCAAACAGCCGCTGATGTTAAAGGCGACTACTTTACTCGCGTGGTTCCTTTCCGATTTTCAATTTTTTTTGTAACTTTTGTTATTATCCTTTATCTCTAAAATAAGGCATTAGTTATGTTTTTAACATATGTAGTTACCGAGATATAGAGGATCGCGTCACCAATTCATGCATATTTTTGCCCAACTTTGCGACTCATTATTTTCAATTTTCTTTTGTAACTTCTGTTGTTACCCTTTATCTGTACAATAAGACATTAGTAATGTTTTGAACATATGTAGTTACTGACAAACTTCCACAACATTTGGATTAAGCTTTTATCCACCAGGCTAAACAAGAATTTCTGAACCATAAATATTATTACTGGAATGATTAAATTGACATTCATTTTAAATACAAGAATGATCAAATGTCCTTTAATGACGATCGTAAACCATAAATATGATTAATCAATTGATTAATTTAACTTCTATTTCAGATCCAAGAATCGCCAAATATCCTTTAATGACGAGCGTACTGCCGACAGTACTTTTTTCGACTGTTTTCCTCATATTTATCAAACTCATCGGTCCAGCCTGGATGAAGAACAAGGAGCCGTATAATCTTCGACACATGATGGTTGTATACAATATTTTCTTAGTTGGCGTAAACGGATGGATAACGCTGAACGTAAGACTTTACATTTTTTAAAAATTATTTTTTGAATAATTAATGGGTACCGGGTTTGTCTACAATATTTTCTTAGTTGGCGTAAATGGATGGCTAACGCTAAACATAAGACATTACATTTTTTAAGATTATTTTTTGAATGATTAATGGGTACCGGGTTTGTCTACAATATTTTCTTTTCTTGGCATAAACGGATGAATGATTAATGGTTACCGGGTACATTTACTAATTTTTAACCTGATAATATTTTTAAGTAGTATATTCTCTGTAGATTGCGTGATCATTCAACATACTCTACAGGCCCAACCGTTGGCCCTAGAGCTTCTAAATTTCGCGCATATTTACTTCTTGGTTAATAGGCGTTCAAGTGAAAGTATTTGTCAAAATATTAATTAAATTTATAATTAATTCAACATAATCACAAATTTAACTTTTTTCCTCAATAACTTCGTAGCATACCATCGCACACAAAACCATTTTTATACGACTTTAAAATATTAAAAAAATCTTTTTAATGATAAGAATTCTCTTTTCGTGCATTTTTTCCTTAATTTCAATAATTTCTGTAGCAAAAATAACTTTTTTCTTTCAATTTTTCAAATTTATGTTACAACGATCTGATACAATAAATTTTTATTACTATTTTGCTATTCACATGCTCATTAATTTGTTTCATTGTGAAGTTGGCTTTCACAGTATGACTATTAATTTTTAAAAAAATCCCTTTTCGGCAAGCTTGAAGGCAAAGGTAGATTCCTTTACGTTAATGTTACAAAAGCCATGAAATATTTCATATTGATCAATACAGACATAGCCAATGACTTTATTGTTTCTACACATTGCAATATTTACGCTGTGATTCTGTTTTCATGTCATTCAATTTTTTGCTATATCAAGGTTTTATCATTCCATTTTTCATTCCAAAAAGTTATGATAGATTTTTCGGTCAGTACATTGGTCAATTTTTTTTTATATCGCAACACATAATCATTCAACAGGTAGGAGTCATAAAGAAATAAACATCTCAGTAGTGCAAATATCTCCTCGATAACATTAAGCCAGCCTATCTGAAACAGTAACAAGAAATTGACTCTTGGCACGAATGAAGAAAGACTCTAGATTTAAAAATTAATTTATTTAATCTAGGTTACAATATAATTGTGCGAACATTACTTTGTCATATGGTAAAATCATATGACATGGAAACACTTAAATACTACTAAAATGGGCTCATTTAGAGAATTCCCTGGTTACAGAGATAATAGTCACTAAATTCTTAACATATAAGAGAATAAAATTATTAGACATTGTGTGTGGCAAATTTAATACGTGTTTTTAAAGCATAGGATATGAATGCAGCCAATTTAAACAGTAAATTTAAATCTCCATCGACGGTTAAAACCAAATACTCAGGCAGAAGATCCCAAACAATTTTAAAGTTAAGGAGATATTTTTCAATAGTGAAAAGGATAAAGGAAACTCTTATTTAAATATCTATCGTTTTTGGCTACTTTTTATATTGATTTTATTAAACAAATAATGGTCCCGCCATGTTTAGTTAAATATCAAATTAAAGTATTCTATCAAAAAACCTATTATCAAATTAACTATTAAAATTATTTGATTAATTAACTATTTACTTAATTAAAGTTAAAAATTAATCGTTACAAAACTTCACTAAAACCTATTTCATATGCCAGTAATCTTTATCTTATAATTATCTAATAATTATATTAATTTAAATAAAAGTCACTGTGGCTATGTATGTATGTTCCACATCTCCTCCTAAACCACTGGACTGATTTCAATCAAACTTTTCAAACTTTTTATTTAAGAAAAAAGAAAGGTCACCTTCAACTTTTCAAAGCCTAAAAGATGATTAAAATTTCACTTAATTAAAAATTAAGCAAGGCGTTTTTCCGCGATGTCTTTCATTTCCATAAATTTGTTTCTCTCATTTTAATATTTTTTTCAAAATTAATTTTAAGCTGAATTCGTAACAATATTCTTGTTGATCAAAAATAATACGAAGAACTGTTTCCAGAAGAAAGAATGCTAAAAGAAAATTTTAAAAGTAGACGATTTAACAATTTATATCGGGACCAGCTATTGATTTATTTTCACGCTTTAAATGAATGAATAATTGAATAGTTAATTTAATTGTTTCAAAATATTCATTAAAACCTTTCATTGACTTTAGTAATTGTTAACAAAATTTGAAGTACCTATATAAGAAATAATAACGTATGAAGAAAACGGATGTTTTTAAAAATCGTCTGGTTCAATTGATATTCTCATTTTAATTGCAAGCGTTTTAGATCAGAAAAGGAATTTGTATATTATAATATTTATACAATAAAGGATAATATTTATACAATAAAGGATAATATTTATACAATAAGGAAAATTACATTTTGCCCTCTATTCTCATAAGTATTGGAGCTACAAGAATGAAAGAGGGTGGAAGAAACTGCAAATGACGAGAGCTTTCCAACAAGGGGTAACATGCATAGGTTAAAACGTACTTTAAGTTAGGGGGAGAGGAGGGGAATGATGGGAAAATCACTTTTCAGCTCATAACTTCTAAGGAATTGTAGCTATCGAAAAAGTTTAAATTCAAAAATTGTTCGTTATGATAAGGCAATAATTCGTCTAATTTGAATTTTCTTTCTATTTTCATTTGTAAAGAAATTATGGGAAAATGAAAATTTCCACCCCCTTTGAGCTGGATAGCCCATCTACGTACTCGACCGAGATTTTCACTATCCTTACAACATATCCCAAGCTGGTTAAATTTACGTCAAAATTACTCCAGTTATCGTGTTCACAAGATAACATGGGAAAAGCGTTATACATATCTAAACTTTTTAACGAAGGGTGGTTTTGGGTTCTAGGGGTCATGATCGATGAAGATCTGCAGAAATTTTCCGAAAGTCGTGTCATGAGAACCATTGCAATAGATAGAGTTCCTATAAGGAATCTACCTAAAAATTATTCAATTTATATTCAAGACTTAGTTGCGTTCTTTGGTTTCAAATTTAAGGGAAGTATCTTTCATTTTGGCACTATTTTGAAATAATTTTAAGAATTTAAAAATCTTGATTTAGAAAAGCTAACGAAATAGTATTATAAAAAAGCAGACAATAAAATGAGTAATGCTTTATAAAATTATCAGGCTAGGATGTTTAAGAATGGAGGCTCGATTTCCTTTGGCAATTTTAAATTTGTCTTTTTAGAAATTGTTGATATACTTTTAGTGCATCGATATCATATACTGTAAATATTGTGTTCAACGATGCCTTTTTTGTACAATTGTAAGTAAATACTGAATAAATAATAATAATAAATCTCTGAAAGCTTCTATTGAGAAGAAAGTTCTTTGCTGCAGTTTTCTCTTTAAAACGTAAACTTTAAAGGATTTAATTCATAGTCACGTTATGGACGTTAAATACATCTCGTAGGTTTTAATTTGGGATATTTTTAATCATTTTATAGTTCATAGCTTAACATGCAACACCACCTATCTCGATTGTTTTGAAATTTCAAGTAGTAAGAAAAAAACTCAATTTTTCGATTTTTTTTTTCATAAATAATTGTTGAAATAAAAAATTGTTGTTAAAAAAATAATGATAAATATTGCTCTAACATTAAAACCTTTTATTATTCAATGCAATTATTTCGTAGTTACGTACTTGAATACCATTTCACAAACAAAAATAATAAAGACTTTCTATTTAGTTAATAAATTTAAAGTGGGGGACACGTGTAATAATTTGGCTTCTAACGAATATTTGTGATTTATTGCACATCTAGTAGAATCATGCGATCTCCTCTTTATATCATATGTTAAAAAAATTCAGAAATATCCGTTATTGGAGCGAACAATTGAGTATTTTCTTCCTCTTTGAAATTTCAAAAAATTGAGGTAGGTGGCGTTGCTTTTTAAGAGACGAATTCTTTTGCTGTTTCGAAGGCCATAATATTAAACAACCTGACTTTTCCTTTTGAGATATAGCATTATTTAAAGGTACTGTGTATATTAAAACATAAATATTTTTTTTAAATTTGACTAATAAAATTGCATTGGTGTTGCTTTGTGATGGGAAAACATTAATCGAATATTTTTGGTAACGTCCACTGGTCACAAGACCTCGGATATGTTTGAAAACGTGCCAAAGCCATCGCTTCAAACAAAGGCTCCCGACTTATAATCCAACTATTGCTACATCATCTCAACCCGGGAGACTCGCGCTATATAATGTAACACGAGAACTCGCGTGGGGTATCAACACTCCCTAAACAATTTAATGACATAGGAATGAAATATGATTTTACAATTCTGTCTGCTCATACAATTTATGATAATTACAACATATATTTTGTAAAAACGGGTAAAAATAATTATCTTAAATATTAATAAAAATAAATTAAAAAGTACTCGCTCTTTTCAGAAGACATGGAATCATTGATTTCTATGAAAAAAAATTTAAAATTTTTGCAATTTTTTATAAAATAATCGAAATTTTTAAGTATTTTTCCTATGAACACAATGTTAAATTAGAGATTTAGAAAATTTAGGGCTAGAACGACTTGAGCACTCCATGCTTCACACTGAAAAATAACAACACGAGAGCGCGCGTGGGGTGTCGCCACACCCTGAATCATCTGTAAATCACAAAAATGTCCAGAATTCACCGTTTTCATGCGAGACGTGTAGAACATGACCTTGGAGACATCTACTAGTGGACCCTACCACCTCAGATTATGGGGAAAACTGCAGACAAATTTTTTCGAGCATGGGGTGTCGAAACACCCAGCGCAAGTCCCCCTGGGTTAATGAGTTTCAAGAGCTTCTTCAAATAAATTCATGATCAACTTCCATTTCAAGCCTTTTCCATTATCTGCAACCCGACATTCGGAATTTGTTGCGTCTTCTTCGTCTAAGTGACAGCGCACCTGAACTATTCCCCTCTTCCACACAGGTGAACCTTCAATTCATGGAGGAAGGAACAGACACACGTGTGCTTTAGCACCCGCATATTAGTTTGTTTTTGTGGACTTTGTTTGATTAGTTTTTCTCTTTCTCTCCTTTTTGTTGTTATTGTGCATTTCATACTCATTTTTTTCAAATTTTACATTCATTTTTTCCCGCTTTTGTTTGTATATAGTTTTATTTGATACTGCTTCATGTTTCTTGTGTATTAATCCAGAATTTTATATTCGGTTTTTTTCGTTACTTTTTCCATCCCTCTGCCTCCGCCATTATTTGCTAGACACTTTAGGAGCGTCTTCCGATGTCTCTTCCACTTCATGTCTGCTACATTGTTTAAATAACAAAAAGGTTATAGTCGCAGGGCATGAAGTGTGTTTCTGTTCCCTTTGTGATGCGGTAAAGAAACTGTAAAATGATGTATAAACACCATGCCATGAAGAATCGAGGCCTAATCGCGGCGAAAGGCGGCCCAACTAGATATTGAAAAGAAAATTACAGTAAAACTTGAATTACCCATGAGCGCCCGTATCTAGGCTGTGACGGATAAAAGAAATAAATAAGTATGTACAGTAACTTGATTTCACTGGGATGTTACGGATAACAGAAATCTCTTAATATGTATGCACAGTAACTTGATTTAACTGGGCTGTGGCGGATAACAGAAATCTCTTAATATGTGTATGCACAGTAACTTGATTTCACTGGGCTGTGACGGAAAACAGAAATCTCTAAATATGTATGCACAGTAACTTGATTTCACTTGGCTGTGACGGAAAACAGAAATCTCTCAATACGTATGTACAGTAACTTGATTTCACTGCTAGATTGGAACTGAAATGAAATTAAAATCCTTTAACTGTGAATTATACATCCATATTTTATTTAATTTCACAAAATTATCAATTTAAACTTCAATTTAAGCGTAGTAATGCACAGAAATGTAGGATTAAATTTTTTTCGACGATGACGGATAACAAAAACTGACGGTTCAACGAAGTTTTACTGTACTTTTTTTGTTTCATTTGTATTTGTTGATCAAAATAATAATAAATATTGCTCAACCAATGAACTCTTTTATTATTCAATGCAGTTATTCCGTAGTAACGTACTTGAATACCATTTCGCAAACAAAAATAATAATAACTCTGTATTTAATACATAAATTTAAAGTGTGGGGCGCATGTAATTATTTTTCCAATAACTGCGATTTTCTCTTTTTTCGATAGCTAGTCGGTCCGCCTTTCGCCGTGACTAGGACCCCGATTCACTTTGACAAGCTGTTCATTCATGATTATAGAGCCTATTTGATCTATGTCTATCTCAATTACCTGTAATACAAATGCCGCTGTCAAACGTCTCTGCCTTTTGCGCGAGGCTGCCTCGGCCTAGTGGTAACGTCTCGGCTTAAAATCCTGAAGTTTCCAGGTTCGAAACCAGATTCCAATTAAGAGAAACCATTTATGTGGGCCTGTTGCACGTTAAATCATCCGAATGGGCCAAGCGTCCTCCCACTGGTGTGGCGTGGAAAATGGGAGAGGGGGTGCTAGCTCATGTGTCTGCCTCGTCACTTGACGGTGCATAGTGTGATATTTTCGTAATTTAGAGGGACAAAATTATATAACCCAAATAAACGGTTAAGGGTTTCTTTATGAAATAGGAAAGCACTCTAAAGGTTTAAGACATATATTTTAATGTAACTATAAATAATAATTTTTTTTAATTTTCAGTCATTTACTGTGAATATTTGAATAGGCACCATTGATATACTAAATAAACTTTGTCAGATGAATTTTCACATGAAAATTTTCGTTTGCATCTATTTTGTTCCGACCCATCACAACCCCAAATTCATAATTATGTCCAGAGTTCTCGGGTCTCTTATAGATTTTATGATCTCTTCTTGCACAATCACGTAATATTGTGATCCATTAGAGATAACAATTTTATTTCTGAGATGATTTCTGTTGTATAGACATTACTCGGATATCACAGCTATTTTGCCACTTTAGTTTTATGATAAGCTAGATACATCAAAGTTAGCGCTTGGTCTTCCGAAAGACCACTTTGTTGTGGGCTTGAAAAACGCTTCCGTGCGTTTTTTCTTGTATTACCTCACGTGGGAGAAAAAGGGCACAATTTATTTACAATTCCTGCTGAGTCAATTTTGCATTCTCTGTGAAGCAGTACTTGAACAACCATCGATATCTCTTCCTGGCTTGATGTTTCCAGAATATGACTAATGCGCCAGCTTTCAATGTCTTTTTGTGGTCTGCCGGTTCTTCTACTGGTCCAGGATTTGAATTAGTTTCTATACACCCAGTGGCAATATCGGGAAGTTATATGTATTCATCTAAACACGAAAAATTGATTTCTAGAACGCGTTCACTATGACTGCGCTACTTCGACCAATTTTGTTCATATGTTTGGTTAACACTTCTGATTTTAACTTTTAAAGTTTTTAAACTGTCTTTTGATATAAACGGGGCACAGATTTCTTGTAATATGTATTTGAACAAAGCACCTATTCTTGATTCTTAGGCGTTAGCAAAAACACTGCCAAACAATTTCGGCGCAAGATTTGAGTAGTTGTTTTTAATGGAGGAAACCTTCTACGAGTTTCGGAAATTTACGCAAGCAAATTCAATTATTTGGTATAGATGGAGAGGATTGTAAAAATATAACGGTCCTCCTTTTGATTAAATATATGATATATTTTTCTCCCCTGAATGAGAGTTGATTTATTGTCAGCACATGGGCGAAGCTGTTTTGATACTGATTGGTTTTCACATTGGGCCACTTGAGGGCGCTACAGTTGGTAGGCGAGGCATCATGCTTACATAACATAGATTACAAGTAATTCTTTCTGCAGGACACAATTAAGCATTAATATAATGCGATTTAATGTGTTAAAACTCAAGTTAAAATTGACTTCAACATTTTTCTCGCAAGGCAAATTCTACTATCCATTCTTATGGTGCTCAAGAATAAATCAAAGCACATATTAAAGTAATATATTATGTAAACTAACCTCGATACCACTGCAAAAACAATAACACACAACCACCACTTGCACACAGAAACACAACGTAATCATTAAGCAAACTCAGTCGAATGACACGAAGGCTTAGAACACTAGACAGGCAGAGCGCAGGAGGTCGGCAGGTCTGAGCCTTTTTTATATATAATGATCAGCGCGGTTTCTTAGAATATAAACCTTAATTCCAAGTAATATGGTTTAATACCTTTGTAAATAAACAATTTGACCTGCGTAGAAAGGTAAAAAAATCACTTTTGTCCCTCTAGATCACAAAAATAACTCACTGTGCGGCGGTTAAAATTACGAGATGCGTCTTAAAATAGACTTCCTGTTACTTCAAAACGCGACGTTAATATAACTAAACTAAACCAAGAATTATAAATATAATTTAATTATTCTGTATATATAATGTATTTTTGTTTCGCATATTTAATTTTAATTTTTTTAAACTTTTTAAATATATATATATATATATATATATATTATAATTTTTCTCAATACTCATTATCTTACACTTTTTAAAGATGTAAAAAATTTGAATTATTATGCAGAAATGTATATGCTATACTTTAAATGCATGTAAAAAGTTTAAATACTAAATAAAAATTATAGTTAAAACATTTTATTGATTAAATTCAACTTTATAGGCATTTTCTTATTAAAAATGCTGTTTTCTCGAAACAAGATTTACCAGATTTCGAAATGTTCCATGCTCTTCAATTTTTGTTAAAATTTAATGAAATTTTATATAAGTATATAAACTTATATAGAAAATAATTTTTGGCATTCATATAGAAGTTATATTGTTATTATACTGTAAATATTTTCTTCCTTATAAAATATTGGCCATATTTTTTTTCCAAATCATTCTTTTCGAGTTATGTGTTTTCATTTTAAAAATACTTTCTAAAACCTAAAAATAAATCAAATTTTTTGTTTGAAAACTGTTAGAGTAAGTAATAAAAAATATAAGAGTGATTTCGAGTAAATTTGGAGCTCATGGAACATATATTATTCGAGCCATAAATTGTTATTAAAATTATATTTATACCCATAACTCAGAAAATGCATATATCGCAATGAAATTTGTGTGTTATCTTAATAGAGCTCCTACTAACGCCTACACAATTTCAAATTGATTAGTAGAAAATGAATTTGAAGATTCCTGGTCGCCTTAAAAGGAAGGGGGCAAAAATTATTATCACACTATCTAATTTTTTTCTATCTTATGAATTTAATTGCCACACAATTTTGTTCTGAAATTTTAGTATCTTTTTTCCCAGTTGTCCAATAGTTGAAGTGCATAATTCTGAAATAATTTTATCGTTGTACTCGAAATTAAAATAGATATTTTAAAGCTACCTCCATTGAGCTAACAGATGGAACTAAAATCTCAAGATCAAAAGAAAGTTGAAACTCAATATTCTTTCCCTGGATCCCTCAAATAATAACGACTACAACGCTTAACTTTTGTTTACCAGCTCGGAACTAAAAGTCCAAGCTTTAAATTAAAGAAACATGACCCAAAATCAAGATGCATTGTGCGACTATTTAATAAATTTTATATACAAAAATTTTATATTTAAAAAGTGGTAAATATTTTATTAACGCGACCATTCAGATACAAATGTTTTTTTAAGTCTATTAAGCTCTAAAACCTGAAAATAAAAAAAGGGAATCTCGTTGTTTTTCTCCAGGGCCTTTTATTTTGGGTTTTATGTAAACTCAGTACTACATCCAGGGTTAACCGAACTAGGGAGGGGAACTTTGTTCGGATAACGATTTTTTCAGTTAATCCATGAACCCCTATAACTATTTTGCATCTGAAAACAGTTTATCATTTTGTAGCCCTATCAGTGTAAAACCAATTCAAATCTTTTTGTAGGCTACACTTCTGTTCTTTATTAAAGTTAAAATTACATTTTTTGGAATCAATAAAATTTATTGAAATATAACTGTTGAATATAATACTGTAATTTTCTATCACTGGTTTACTTTTAACAGTTTTTATGTAAAATCGATGGCGACACTTCTACGTCAAGAGGTAATTGATAGAAAATTTTTAAAGGAGGCTTTATTTTTTCCCGAAATGGTGTCATGATGTAGGAAGCAAAATTTGTGGTTTGGTTTTACGAAGCGAAACTGCCCGTGGATGCTCAATGCGCGTTTTGACGTTGCTATGGACGCAGACCTCCTGATCTAAAGACAATATATCTATGCTATGGAAAATTTGCAGAAACAGGCAGCGTTTTTAAATTTCTAATAAGTGGCAGGCCTAGTTTGAGCCAAAAACTTTTGAACGCGTTCAGCTTTCATATCAGCGGAGAGGAAGAATCCGATAGCCAAGCAGCATGAATATGGAGGCTATAGCATTTATAGCTTCAGCCATACTGTGAGAAAAGTGGCGTAAGTAGGGTGGGGCAGGTAGAGCGAGTGCCCTGGGCGCCATTACTACGGGGCGTAAAATTGAAGAATCAATTAGTTATATATAAGAAAAAAGTACGTTTTTTTATTCTTATTTCCTCATATTCTTAAGATTTAAAGTGGTTACAATCAAGTATGGAAAAACCTAAAGAATCCAGTCCTTTTCACAGCCTGAGAACCAGCCGATTCTAGGTTTCTCAGATCAAAATAACATATAGTTTTATAAGACAATGATTTGATTACCAATACCCATTCTTCGAAAACTCGTTAAGATCCTTTTGAAAGATTTGTGTCTCGATAGGTGGTGACCACCCAGATAATAAATTGATGAAATGTTCATTGTGTCTACATGTTTCTCACAGTATGATTAAAGCTGAAATGCTATAGCCGCCATATTCAAACTGCTTGGCTATCGGATTTTTCTGAAGTTCGTATAAAATAATTAGGATGAAATTGCTATTCCTACTTTGAAAGAGCAGAGTAAATCATGGAAAGAAATAATTAATCTTTTTTCGGTGAAGTGTAAAGGGAATCTATTCCAAGTTGTAAATATTTAGAATTCCTAGGGATAAAAGTAATGTATATAATTTTTCACTAGAATTCACCTTAGTGGACATTTTTCAGTCAATTAAATTATTTGTATACATTTTATCTTAAAAAAGTACCAGAATAATGGAATGTATATTTGTTTTTTATTTTTCTAAAGTATTGAAATTTTCACATAAACAACTGTTCAAATTTCTTATTTAAACATTTTTTTTCAGAGAATAAAGTAAAAATGTACACAATTGTCTAGTAAATTTAGCAAAATTTCATTAAAAAATTATAAACTTTTTCATAATTAATTTAGCAATTAGAATGATTTTTTCTACAAATAAAGATGGCTTTCACGTGTTTAAAAAAATGCTGAATTTCCCCATTCTGCTTCCAGGGATGGGATGGTTGGAGGAAGGTAACCTTCCCTCCTATCCGAAAGTTGACAGGTGCAAGGTCATACGTATAGGATTATTTATTGTCCTATGAGTACGGTCTGGCCGCTCGCCATACTGAGGGGAGGAGCAAAACGAGCATTTGGGCTTGTTTCTTTACGGTAAAATACAAACACCAGTTACATATTCACAATTGAAAGAGATGACAAATTCAAACAAACGCAATGCGATACCTCTATCCAGATAGCAATTTTAGTTTGCAGCAGACTTGCACTGCAAGTGTGCAAGCTTTCTGCAAATTTGTCACGACAAGTGTGTAACAAGCTTGCAGAAAGTTAACGCAAGCCTCGAAGTCACCATAGGACGAACTTGCAGCAAGCTTTCATTGCAAACTCTAGCAACAGAGTACGAACACAAGTCACGATAGAGCTCGCGACCTACCGGTTCGGAAGCTGAAGCGGGAACCACTGGGCCAGTTAAACTCTGAGAGGAGAATATAGATTTCACTAATACAACGTTCCATTCGATTCGTATACGATTTATTTTAAACTATTCTCTTGATTTCATTAATTTTTTGAGTTGAGAATATGATTTGAAGTCAAAGAGAGAGCGATTTTCGCTAATAACTACGTTTTGCTAGTAGAGTAAATTATGAAATTAGAGTTCAAAAGTAATTACTTTAAAATGGGACAAAATGTCTAAGTTATTATTTTTCAACAAACGTTGACTGTTTTTTAGATTTAATTTTGTTTATAAACTTTAAAATTTCAACATTAAGGAAAAGGCGATATAGTTTTCTTTAAAGTGCGAGTGATATATTTAGTAAAAAGATGGAAAATGCTTCAAAAATTTTTTTTATAAAAAAGTTAGTTTTTTCACAAATTGTCATTGATTTATTGAATTAATAAAAGGAAGGATGGCCTAGGACAGGGGTCGGCAACCTATTGAACAGGAAGAGCCAAAAGTTACAATTTACAAAATTTCCCAGTTTTTAAAGAGCCACTAATAATTTTCGTTTCAATATTATAGTATTTGCTTATATATATTTGATTTTTGATTTAAAATAAACGGCTTTAAATACGGAATAATATTTATTCATATGAAAAAACAAATATAGATAGTTACATCAATGGGAGCATTGGCTTTGCATGTCTTTTGAAGGTTTGATTAAATCTGACTTATAAACTGTTGTTTTAAGTTTCAAGCACGTCTCTAGATTTTTATTTGTTAGTTGACTTCTAACTGTACTTTTTATTATATTCATGCAAGAGAACGCTTTCTGGTACGAATATGTCGACCCGAAGATCGTCAGCACTCCATATGCCAACTTCTTCACCTCACTGTAGCATTCTGAAAGACTATTCCATGCGCCGAAAATGAGGGCCTCAACTCGCGGAATTTCTTTTAGACCTGTCCACTTGTGCTGTGCGATGTGCATGCATTTCTAGACCTCCAACTCTTCCAACTTGCTCTTGAGTTCTGTGAACTCCAAAAGTCTTTGGTTTTCAAATCCAGCAATTCCATTTGAAGCGATCCAGCATCAATTCTAAATGGCTTAATGTGATCTCATTTGTATTTGTGTTGAGAGGATTTACTATGAACGCGAGAGTACTTTTGTCTGTTTTGAATTGCTCGAATCTCACAGAGAATCTATCCTTCATATTCTTTAAAGCTATGCTGAAGTAATTCGCTTCTATAGTTGCATTGGTCTCATTGCGATGTTGCTTCAGATTTCAAAATGAAGTAATTTACCGCTCTCCATGTCTTCAACAAAAAGAAGTAATTTTTTTCGAAACTAACTACTTCTTAAACAAGCCGTAGGCTGGGTTGCCCTTTACTTGCAGTTTTAGATTTAGTTTCATTATGGTATCTACCATGAAGTTGAATTTTTGCAGACATTTGTCTTCTTCCAATTCGGGATAGTCAATGCTTTTTTCATTGAGGAATGTTTTTATTTCACTCAAGCACAAAGCAAAACGTTGCAATACGTTACCTCTGGAAAGTAGTAGCACTTTATTGTGCAGAAGTAGGTCAGAAAACTGGCTATCTGTTTCTTCAAGGAAATCTTTAAACTGGCGATGGTAGATTGCTTTTGCCAAGATGCCTTAATACCAATAATCTTAATTAGCAAGTTCATGTCCTCAATTACTTTGGCAGAAAATGTTTGGGCACAAAGCGCTTCTAGATGAATTATGCTGTGAAACGTTAGAATTTCCTAGTTTATTTTTTTCTGAAGAATTGATGTTACCCCTCTATGTATTCCTGTCATACTTCTGGCTCAATCATTTGCTAGAGAAACGATTTTATTTATATCGATTCCATTGTCTTCCAAGCATTTTTGCACAGCATTTGCTATATCTTCTCTTCGAGTTTGCCCTGAGAGCGGTAGCAAACCTAGCAGTTCTTCTTTTGGACCTTGTGACGACATATACCTGACGAAAAGGGTAACTTATGCCGTGTCTTTTATGTCGCAAGACTCATCGATAGCAAGTGATAAGGCAGAAGCCAGTTGAATGTCTTCCACTTGCATATGTGTTACATTTGAAGACAGTTCTATCTTGTACTGTTTTAGCAAATAATGGCAAATCTTTGATTTTTTGCATGATTTCTGCTTTGTTTTTAAAAACACGAAACAGTTCTTCAGATGCACGTATAAAACAATCTTTGACGTACTCACCATCTGTGAATAGTTTTCCTCTTTTTGCAATTTCTAATGATACTGCAAAGCTTGCCAGATTTGCATTATTGGAAGATTGCGCCCAGTTACTTAGCATGAAAATTGACTGTTTTTTTTTTAGCTCTTCAACAGCTTTTTTTTGTGCGTCAATGGTTGGATATTTACCAGCAAATTGGGTATGTTTTGTAGTGAAGTGTCTCTCCAAAATTGACTTCTTATTGCGTGCGAGTTTTTCGTGGCAAATGAAACAAGTCGGAAGGCAAATCTGTGTTGCATATGAATGCAAACGACTCCGTCCAATCCTGATTGAATTCTCGGTTTTCTTCTTCAGTTCTTCTCTTTTTTACCAGATACCATGTTGGCGGCAGAGCTGAAAAAATGATTTTTTAAAATTTTACTTAGCTATCTAAAACGGCAAACGATTTATTTACCATTATTACTTCGTTAACACGATCCTCAGATATGTAATCCAATTTTGTTACTGATTTTATTATATTATACGCGTACATACTTTTGAGAAGATAATTCGCTTCTAAATAGTATTCTTCTTGAAACAACAAGCGAATAGACACACAAAAACCGCAAGCGATTAAATTAACACACATGCAACGTAACGTCGACCGCGCTATCCGAGGATGACTGACTGACAACACGTCTAGACTCTAGACGGTGGCTGTTTGGGTGAGACGGAAATGGAATGCAATTGGCTGAAAGAAAAACATGGTCACGGAGTCTCATCTCTAAGAACAAAAGAATAATTAAAATTTATCTCATTACTATCATGTTAAGAGTAGCGATTTGTAATTAACGATTATGAAAATAGAAGCTATTGAGAAATTAGGTACTTAAAAATATATTTTCTTATTTTTTAAGGGTTTTGATAGTAAATTATTAATTTTATCGTATGGAACTGGAGAGCCGCAACTTTACATCAAAAGAGCCACATGCGGCTCGCGAGCCGCAGGTTGCCGACACCTGGCCTAGGAGATGCTATTCAAAATCGGATGTTTTTTAAAACAGAGACAAAGATAATTATCTCTTTGTGCTGTCTTTGCATGAAGCTTGTTTTGCAAACTTGCAGCATGTTTGATTTGCAAGGGAGGTGGCGCTATTTGTCACATCGAACTTGCTACAAGTTCGTTTCAAGTTTGACGCGTCAAATTTTGCCATGACAAGGGAATATCAAGTCAAAATCAAACTTGCTGCAAATTTACGTGCTATCTGGGTAGAGACCAAAATAAGAAACTTAAGAGAAGATAAAAAGTGGTGAAAAAATGTGAAATTGCAAAGGTGTTTAAAATTCCCAAAAGTACCTTATTTAGCATAATTAACAGCCGGTATTCGATTTTTTAAAAAAAGAAAAATTAGGTGTTAAATCATCTAGAAATCGATCCCGTGATGGGAAATTTCAGAGGCTTGAAGAAGAATTATACGAATGGTTAAAAAAATGCCATCAAAAAAATGTTCCAACAGATAGAAATTTGTTAAAGTCAAAAGCACTACGTACGTAAAAAAAAATGGGCATTTGCGAAACTTCATTCAAAGCTTCAGACGGATGCTTAAAGAAGTTTAAAGTAAGATATGGTCTTTCTTTCCGGAAGCTTTGTGGGGAAAGTGGTGGGGTCAACAAAGACGACAAATGGAAAGAGGAAAAACTAGAAAACATTATTGAAAAGTATGTTCCAGAAGATATTTTAAACGAAGATAAGACTGGGCTATTTTTTATGATGAAACCTCACAAATCTTTCGTTTTCAAAGACGAAATTGCAAGTGGAGGGGAAAAAGTCAAACAAAGACTAACAGTCATCCTGTGTTCAAATATGTCTCGTACTGAAAAACTTCCACTCTTAGCAATTTGGAAATCGAAAACGCCGAGGTGTTTTAAAGTCATCAAAACCTCTTACCAGTTACCTGCAAAAACAATTCTAAATAGTGGATGGCATCTAGCATTTTTGAGAATTATTACGTTGCTTGGATAAACAAATGACAATTAAACACAGAAAAATTGTCCTCATAATTGATAATTGTACGGCCCATCCCGAAATAAAAGGTTTGAAGTCAATCACCGTGGATTATTTTCCATCCAATGTTACGTCTATTCTTCAGCTTCTAGATCAAGGGAACATTATGAGCTTCAAACGTATTTATAGGAAATTGCTGTTGCGAAGAATTGTCTTTGCACTTGTCGAAGGTGAGAATTACAAATTGGATATTCTCACTGCTTTGCACTTCTCCAAAGCAGCATGGAATGTCGTGAGAGAAAAAAAATCCATCGAGAATTGTTTCCGTCATGCTGGTTTTAAAACGCAACCAGAAACAGTATCTACTGCTGAAATAATAAACAGTTAATCGAAGATGAAAATTTCGATGAAAAAGAGGAAATGCTGCAATAAATTTCTAAGAAAATGAAGTTGGATGAAAACTTGAACTTTGACGAGTATGTTACAATTGATTACGACCTAGAATGTGTCGAAAATCTGTCCGAAAATGAACTAATTTCTCGTTATTGTGCACAGGCAGAAATTGCGTCATCTTCGGATGAAGAAGACGAAGACATAGTGCCAAAGCGTCTTAGAATAAAAAAGTGTTTCAAGCGCTACTGAGTCTTTAAAATGTTTTTCTGAAAGGCAAGAAAATACAGAACATTATTATCATCTTTAACTGAAATGGAAAATTATGTTTTGCAAAAACCACATATGCAGAATAGACAAAATACCATTTCTGATTTTTTCTTTAGAAAATAATGGTTTGTAAGTAGTATATAGCACCTTTTTTTCCTGTATTTTCTACTTTAAAATCTGTTTTAGAAATATATTTTTAATTGATAAAATTTTATTTTTAATACATTGTTCAAAAATAATTTTAGTAATTAGTTGGAATCTATTTAAAAATCGCCTATTTTTACGAAACTGCTGAGTGTGCATGTGTATATTTTTTAATTATATTCACTATAGCGGTCACTTGTTATAAAGAACTTTTGCTGTGGGAAAGGTTAACGAGCGTCGACTGCATATACGTTTAACTGACGAAAAACGCTTACAAGTACTTTACACATCCTTGTGATTGCTGTTGTGTAGCAAAATGCCACTGATAATCAATAAAATTAAAAGGAGAGAATTTTTAGTATTTTGAGTTGATATTTGTTTGTGGAGCGAGTTCTTTCCAGCTCAATAAATTTAATATTTATACTTTCTTACAGCACGTATTTTTTCTTGTGCTATTGACATGAAAAGAGCAGTAACAAATGTATATATTTTCCTTAGATGCGAGTAGAAAAGGGCATGTTAAAATATCTGTGTAAATATAGGTAGTTTTAGCTTAGTTTTATCATTAAGAACAGAATATCGAACATTTGTTTATAAAAGAACCTCTTCTCCTTGGCGAATTTGATCCAAAATTTGATTCATTCTTACAGTTTTGGCGTTTTTACCAAATATCATTACTTTTTTCTTTGTACTTTTAAAATTAATTTGTTCACATACAAACAGACGGCTCTAATTCCAAAAATGTTTCTTTTGGACTCAAGAAAGTCTACAAAGTGAAAAATCCCAAAAATCTACAGATTGAATTTTTTGATTATTGCAATACTTTGTCTATGTATCTGCTTCTATATGTATCTGCTGTATCTGAGAAAAGTAAGACAGAAGAAATAGCATTGAAGGATTTAGGAAAAGTGGTCACCGAGTGTTAGTATGACTTTTTGGCCCCATGCGGTCATTAGTGCCTTAGAAGGCGTAAATGTCACCCAGTGAAAACGTATTTTTTTTTTTTTTGCTCCCACATATTAGGCATTCAAAAGTCACAAAACCTTATTGACCTTTATTCTCCATGACGCGTCATGCTTATGGTTGTAAAGAACTATAAATATAACTATACCCCTGTCTTCGTTACTATGCCACTGAGAAACAGATGTCTAGCAAAATTCCATTCTTACAATAAAAATACTGAAAAGACTTGCTGAAAGTAGCATTTATGACCTATATCCGCAATCCACACAAGGTAGAGATGGAATGGATGGATTGGAAGCCACCTAATGTGGTGTTGATTCTGTTCCACAAAAAGCTTCCGGGAGAGAATATATTCCACTGTGTTCGTAGGTGTCTTGTCCAGCAACTGCTTCATGCCACGGGGGTGAATATTGCAACTACGCATAACAACAAGACCCCACATTTTAACTCATTTCAAAGAAAAATTAAAACAATTATTACTGTCCTTATTAAGTCGATAGCATAACAAAAATAAAACCATAAAGAATAAGAAAGATTTTAGATTTTTTAATCTGGCAAGAGCATCTCTAGCAAATGCAATCTCACAATACTAATTCTTCTCCGGTTGAAATATAATAATTCAAGATAAAAAAGGAATAATAATATGAATGCACGATTTTACTTGCCATTATAAATCAAAATACAAGCAATGCACAAGCAAAAACTAGAATAACGAGCAATAAAGATGACTTTATTCATTGTCTTTTATTGGCAAAACACAAAATACATTTTGTTACATAACACTAAACAATGTCGGCGAGACCGGGGTGCTTTCTCCCCACACACCACGGGAGAAATTAAATTTTAATTCATTTTAACTCCCTAAAACGAAGAAGGAATCCGGCGAAACCAGCTAAATTTTTAAATTTGTTGTCTACCTTCTATACTCCAGAATACATTTAAATGCCTATACTTTTTTGCAAACGCACCAGCTCCCCCACACACACTTATAATGTCCAACCGCAGCTACTGATGCTTATAACAAGAATACATACAGAACTTGTAAGAATTTTGCGACAGTTAAAAGTATATCAGAGCAATAATTCCCAGATTAGGAAACAGCATGTTTTCTTTTCCCATAACCGATTTCTTGCACATTTTGGCTAAAAATCAATATTTTTATATACTCGCAATTGGTTTTAAACACAATACAGCGTTTTTATTAATAAAAAGGAATAAAAAGTACAAAATATATAATTTGAGCTTTCTCTAATTTCTCTTTTGCGGTAATTTTACATTGCAAATGAGAAATTAGAGAAAAAGGTTGAAATCGAGTAAAAATTTTCAAATTTATGAAACTTTATGGCGCTTGCGACACCTCATGACATGTTCTAATTGCCATCAAATTTTATTTTTCTCTTTTTTGAATCAAAAGGCAACTTTTGCGCACTATTAAAAGTTAAAAAAAGAAAAAAAAAGTTTTTTCGGTTCACCCTAGTTTTCAGGCCAAATTTGGTAACTTTAACATTTTTAGATATATTACAGGTTTGCGTACAACAATTTTCTTCCTGTCTGTGTTACTTTGAAAGATGTGGCTATATCATATTATCATTCAAAAATGTATTATTATTTCAGTTTTATTGTAATTTCAAACTTAGCCCTTTATTGAATAAAGTTTTTCTTTCATTCATTCACAACCCACTCCAAACAAGCCTGCTAAAATTGGCTTAAGGCGTTAAATTGCATGGGGGATGGGAGTTGTTTTTTTTTATTGATCCTCAAAAAAGTTTACATTCTACATGAAAACACTGGCGGATAAAGTAACATCAAAATAATTTAAATACAATACTCAGCCAGTCAAAATTGATAGCTTATACTGGGAGAACATAGCGACAGCGTAATTACCTGCATCTAATACGTACGTCACTCATGAATCGGGTGGCAATTAATACAAATAACAAAAGTAATGATGCAACAGCTCAATCGGCCGAAAACGGCTGAGAGATGATACACCAAATGTCAGGGTGTAGAAACAGTAGTAAATAACAAAAACACCAAACAATAGTTTAAAAAAACGTCAAATTAAATCCAAGCACATAAAAAAAAACACTGAAACAAACACACCAACACAAGACGAGCCAGCGAAGAAAGATTTCAGCATTAAAACAATTCCCTCTCCTCAGAGAACAGAACACCAAAAGTCAATTCGATGAAACCAATATGAATAAAGTGTTTCGGAAGGGGGAATGGAGATATGTGGTATACAATTTTTGAAGAAAGAGGAGGGTGGCGCTATTTTCTATTTGCCCTGGTTATGCCGCTGTTCACGTACACTCACCGGACGATTTGCGTCGCATTATTCAAAGCGAAAACCTTTTGATTTCTCCTTGTGTAGCCATAAGATATGTAGTAACACGGATAAGCTCAGTGCTATTCAGCCGCTCAAAGCTTTCCATAAACACTTCAAATAAAATATTTTTCCTGTAATATAAATTCTATGAAACTGAAATCGCTATTTCTAAGGAATTTCATAAAGTAAAAAGAAATAAATCTCTACGGTTTTGTAAAACGTTATGAAACGCTATTCATTTTTTGGTCACTTTTCAAACATACATTTAAGAATCGATACAAAATTAAATGAACTTTTAAGTACTACACTTGTGAGTAAAAGAATGAAGATAATATTTTTACGTGCAATGTTCCTGTTTAAGAAAAACCACAAAAAATAAATATTTTAATTTGTCTCCAAGTTATAAATAAAATCGAACCATTAGTCCGAAATACCATGGCATAACGATTTTTAGGCTTGATTCGTCTGTTTTCGACTGACTTGATGACATGTGCCATTGCATTCAGTGTATGATGATTTTTAAATCACGCAATTTAAAGAAAGAATATATACTTTTTGTCTTTCTTATAGCTGTAGCTTTTTTTTCTTTTCTTTTTTCAATGGCTGATTTTCGCATGAGGCAGTTTCTAATTAGTATGCCATCCTAAAATATTATCATTGTAAAAGCAATGTGTATCTGCTGATTCTTCTCAATTGTTGACAGAAATTATTTGTCTTCACACAGTTCAATAAAAACTACAAATAATGAATTTAAAATGGATAGGTGGGGCTATTCGGGTTGTAATCTCTGTATCTGTAAATTGTTAAAAAATAAATAAACAAACAAAATAAAAATGCCATTGCAATAGACTGAAATGTCCACTTCAACACTAAGAAATATTAGTTCTTAATAATATTTTGATTTTCAGTTATGTAGCAAATATTTCTGTTCTACAAAAGCGCCTACTAGAGAAAATAAAGAGCGTCTCTGTCCAAAGATGACATAAAATGCACGCTCTGAAAGACAAAAATAAGCGAAATGAAAATAGCTCTCAATAGTTCACTTCTATTAGTGAACTGAAGAATGACTTTAAAAAAAATTATTTTATATTTTTAAATATTGAATTTATATTTCATTATTAAGATGTTACGGAATCTTGAAGTCCTATTCTTGTCGAATTCATTACCAGATGGCGCTCGATGTCTCCCGGATGGAATAAAATTTTAATTTAATTAATCAGTCAACTGATAATTAAATGACGAACATTAATATAAACAAGTGTACAAAATTTTTAAAATTTCGCACATCTGAAAGTGGGCGAAGAATTGATTAAAAAATTACATCTTTACAAACATGAAGCAAATTAAGTGTTTAAAAAGCAATTTAAAGTAATAAATAAGTGTTTACTTTTTATAAAAATGTTTTCTTTCTTTTTAGTTCATGAGATACGGCTGGCTAACAACCTATAGCTGGCGATGTGAACCAATAGACACTTCGAACAATCCTGTTGCTCTTAAAGTAAGTTGTTCTTTTACGGATTAATTTGCTCAATTTGAAGAGATTTTCGTATATTTATTTTTTAATATTACCATGAAAATTTGTGTTCAAATGTATGTATATTACAGTTTCATCGGATGGATTGAAAACTCGTGCGTTTCTAATAATTGTAAATATGGTTCTAATTCATATGGTTTATAGTTTCATGGCACAACATTTATTAGTTTTATTCAACCACGTTTTGACTGAAAGTGGACACTTTAAAAATACTGAAAAGTTTCCTTGCCAATTTTCTGCTACAAACTTCATACAATTAATTTTTTCTATCATATTTTGTTCCGTGAAAGGTCTTATCAACCACAATCGAAAGAAATCTGCGAAACAATGCAGAAACGGTAAGATAGAGATCAATAAGTTGAAATATTTTATAAAATTGAGTAAACGACTAACTAATACGCTTCTCTTTCCGCATTTTTTTAACTTTGATGGTTAAATCAGGTAAACAAAAGCAAATTATTAAATATGTACTCTAATATCTCAGTTATTACTTTAAATGTAAGTTTCCTTGATTTATTTTACTTATCCAAGTCAAGAATTACAACAGTAGGAAAATTCACAAAGCAAAAGCATTATTTTCAGTATCTCTACAGATTTACCATAAGGGTTTTAACAATGACATAAATGACTTGAGGAAATGCAGCATTCGCTGATTTTCAATTGAATTATCCGTTTCAGGCCTTTAGTCCTTGACATTATTATAGTTATTAACAAGCAATTTAAGAATGTCAACGAGAAACAGTAGGCAAATTTATCTTCGTAGATGATAGCAAAAATTTTGAAAGAATTTTTAAGATTTTAAAAAAAATCAATGATCTGTCGTAAAACAATATAGCATTTTAGAATTAACTGTGCAATGTACCATTTATGTAAAGAATTAACCAGATGTTAACGTTTTACAACAACAAAATATGGAATTCAGAAACAACTATGAAACGGAATTTTTAAAAAAATATTCTGTTACTACGAATATAATTTCATTAAGCCGTCATAAAAATTGTATCCCGTGATGGAATTTACGGTAAAATACTTGTTTCGAATCATTAGAACTTGTTTAAGTAAAAAATTGAGTTTATACCGAATTTGCAGCTATCATTTATAATGCCTTGGAGATTTATAAACCAACATCGGAACTAACCTCCAACTTGAGACAATAAATTTTCAATATAAAATAATTCAAGTATGAATAAATGCAACTTTCATTCAAGTATGAATAAATGCAACTTTCATTCAAGTATGAATAAATGCAACTTTCATTCAAGTATGAATAA
>BGPR01003340.1:0-82064 GCA_013235015.1 Araneus ventricosus | reverse complement strand
TTTCATTCAAGTATGAATAAATGCAACTTTCATTCAAGTATGAATAACTGCAATAATCTGAAAAATTCCATGACAAAAAGAGTAATGATTATAATCAGTTTTTCAAAAAAAACTCATTCTAAATCTCTAAGGGTACCGAAAAGAAATTATAAAAGTTCAAACTTACCTCACTTACTAGTAAATTGAAAATCGAAATCAATGATTATTAATTGTAATTTAGTGATGGCATTAATTAATTATTTATTTTCCCACATCATGAGCAGTTTTGTGTAACATCACAATTTAAAAAGAATTTTATTTAAATTTGTCATCTTTATTAACAAGGTTGCATTGACTATCTAAGTTAATGTGTTTGTATAAGTATTTTTTCATGAAATACGAAAATGTTGCATTTTATACCATAATTTTTCTCGAAATGACACTTTTTCACCTCTGTTTATTGGAAAAACATTTTAAATTTAATAAAACAAAATAAATATTTTTATATATTGAATTATAGCCATTATTTTACATGAAATAGGTGACATATCCATCCATAATCGAGAAATTGAGATCGGTAGTGACAGACTGTGTCTGAAAATACCCCTTTGCATGAGAAAATGGGAACCCAGTCGAATCTAAAATACTATCATTTTATTTTTATAACGAACTGTTAAAATGTTTAAATAAACAAGAAAAATAATAAATATAATTTCTGCAATATACAGGGGTCCACCAGAGACCCGATTTATTCCTCCTCTCTTAACTTCAGAACGTCGAGTGCGTGGATATCTCATACTTAAACACCTCATAAATGAGGTGTATAGATATTGTGCAGTGACGCAATAAGACCATTTGCAGCACCACCTAGCGGCTAAATTAGAAATTAGCTTCCACAACTCAAAACCAGTACGACGTACTGGGAAAAAGTGAAAGAAAAAGCTGTAGATTCATCGATTATGTACAAACAGCCCCCATATAAACAATATATATATTGAAGCACAAAACTCGCATTTGTTTGGCGGCGATATTTAAAACTGAATTATAAAGAAACGTGAAATTGGGGCACTTACCTGTCTTAACATTACCTGTGAATTAAAATTCTACCACTGATATTTAAACTCAATCAGAGAGCTTAACAATCTAAATGCAGAGACGGCCAATTTCATGGCGAGAACACGCAATGTCAAATATCTTCCGATATAATCATGGTATATTAACAGAAAATTTAAGAATTTTATTTATGGCATCAAAACAGTGAGTTCCTGTCGAAAATCAAAATTTTCGATTTACGTTGAACGACAGCACAAAAAAACTGAATGGCTACTTTTTTTCCCGGCGCGACTGTATATCTCTCTTATAGAACATAAACCCCAGTATCATTGCATCACAGCCGACCTCAGATTGTTTACTTCGCCCCCCCCTAGCAACTCGCGCTGGTAAGTGGCGAATCATCATCCAATAGTGATGTTTTGTATCTGTGTCAGTCCTCATAATACACAGTCGTTAAAATTCAACTTTATTCTTTGTTGGCTAGGGCAAGTGAATTTGGTTTCTAGTTGGCAGTTAAATTTTTGTGTAACCACTGAGAAAAAATCTATCGAATGTGGAATACAACATATTGCGCCATCTATGAACAATTAGACAATGTTTCAATTAACAATTTGTTTCCAACAGAATTGCCTTTGAAAAGATAAAATGCAATGGAAAACTTTGAATTCTTATTCTCTGCTTTCATTTCACGCCGAAGTAAACAAAGACATTAAATTTCTGAACATGTAACATCTTCCTCGCAAAATATAGTTCAGATATAAAGCGTACCAGTACTTTTAAAAAATAAAATTTTATATAAATATTTGAGACTTTTAACATCAGCGTTTACTTAAATCACAAAAATTCATAAAAAAAAAAGTGTCGAGATATAATTCTTGACATATTGATTTTAGTTCGAGAAAGCGATGTGGAAGTATAGACTTTTCGTTTAGAATGGTTTTTCTTCTGGAGAAGTTCTGTAGGAGTCATGGTGGCCTAGTGGTAAAGTGTTGGCTTCGGGGTCGGAAAGTTCTATTCTCGAAACCGGAATCCACAGTAGTTCCACTATGCATGTGGGCGTGAAATCTGACATCCGCGGACGTGGTACGGAATCTCGGAGAAGGGGTGCCATCTATCGTCCTGGTCACCTAGTCGCAAATCAAAATTACGAGGTCGCCCAAATAAGCCCTAGTATTGCTTCCTAACGGGAGTTTAATGTAACTAAACTAAATATGAGAATTGCTATATAACTAACGTCAAAATTTCGCAAATCGTACTTATCTTTCTCCGCCTGCACAGTCTAAACGGATGCGGCTGGTCAAAAGGCACATATTGCGAAGGAAAAGTAACTTCCCCTACAACGCCGAATTCGTCAATGGTCTTTGACGTAAGTACCGTAAACACAACAAAATGACTTATATTATAAAAAGTTTTATTCGACTATGATCTAGGAGATATTGTTTGGTAAATATTTTACTTGAAAGGAATTTTTATAGCTTTACTTTAACTGCGGATAAAACTATACACGTCTACCATGCCAAACATGAAAAAATGAGAAAAAAATTATTTCATTATAAATGAACTTTCACACACTGTATGCACTGTATATGAAATAGTTAAAATATATAAAAGTAAAAGTGAATGAATAAAGTGGTAAATAATAAGTTAAAAAACATGAATCGTTTATTGACGATCACCGGAATGCAAGACAGACTTGCTAAATCGTTTATTCACGGAGTTCAATGGTTAAGCCAACACTATATTTTATAATGTTACTAAAAGAATGAAAGACATTAATGTATAAATCATTTGCATAAAAAAATTGACTCGTGCAAGACATGGTTTTTTAACGAAGGAAATATTTTGAATTTTATCTGTTCATCCTCTTTACATCAGAAAAAATTATTCTTTCGGTTCTTTGTTATATAAGCCAATGCATACTTTCATTATATATGTCAATAAACATGAGGTGAATTTTCACTATTTAAACAGTTGTTTTTTACTCATATGTGCAACATAGAAAACTAATGCAGAAGAAATGTTGCTGTAATCATTTGAGTTTCACTGAAAAACATAAGAAATTCCAACCTCTAGTCAGAATCATTTGCCAATTATATATAGAGAGGATGTTTACAAACTTGTGGCACTCACTTCACGAGTAAATAGAACACAGCTAGAAAAGCACATAACACCAAGTACATTGCTTGTTCTTAACTCAATCAGTGAAGCTCGAGAGGGCTTATATTGAAAATCTCTACCAAGTTCGTAGAAGGGCTGTCCATCTCAACTGGGGCAAAAATAGTGAGGGGCTAAAACTATTTGAAGCCGGGAATGAGATAGCACGATTCGAAACTTCTTGGAAGATCTTAATTACATTTAACAAATGTAAACCAACTTTCATCATGCGTTATATGCAGTTTAATGTTTTGTAATATTTTTGAAATGTTGAAGTTTTAAATTTAAAAAAGTGTACTCGAAATCTATATATTTGTTATTTCAAAAGCGAAAGAAAACTCACAAAGACTATTAAATGCTTTTACGTGAATAAATAAAATTTTATTCGATCTTGTAAGCTTGCGATACCGAATCAGTTATTGAAATATATATTAACACTTTATCGCCTGTTAATTTGTATGATACATAATCAAAAATAGTTTCGAGAAGTTAATCGTTTGATAATTTATAGATTAATTTTTTTACAGCAAACGAACCCTGGCTATTTTACTTTTAACCAAAAGTACAAACTAATTCTCTATATTAAATTATGTAATTTTGAATATTTCTCATTGATTATAATTTTTAAAAAATTAAAACTATTTGAATTTGCTTGAATTTATCCTCTAGATTGAAATTAAATTTATTGTTATTCAAATGTTATTCTCCAATATTTGATTATTTTTTTATCTCCTTGTAATCTTTTAAAGTTTCATGATCTGCTATTTATACTCTCTGATTTATTTTTACTGTAACTTCCAACCGGATTTAGATATAGAGATTCTTTACAAAATTCAGAGCAATGAAAATTGAGGGTTTTGTTTCTCATTATTGTCTGCTCGGGTCTTGAGTACTGTTGTCTTGTCCCTTACAATAAAAATAAAATTAAAATTATTGAACAGGTAAAAACTAGGTTTTTGCGTTACTTATTTTACCGAACAAATCACTGTTATCCACAAGACTTATCCTCATCTCATTTATGTAGCATCTTTGATATTCACAGTTTGAGGGTCCGCCGTGATCTTTCTTGTCTTTTATTTTATCATAAGATAATTAATGATGCAATTGATTGCAGTGACATATTGAGCCCTATAACTTTTTCTGTGCCGTCTAGAAGTCTGAGGAAGAGTTGCTTATTTGTAAATATATTTTTCAGGTTTAATTACATACGTAATTGTTCTATTTATACATTTTACAAGATTTTTAGCAGGTACTCTGATGATCTTGATGTGTTTAATATGTCTTATGGTGTTTTTAAGACTGAATATTTGAGGGCTTTTTTGTTCTTGAAGTGTTTTTATTTTGTGTGTTTTTTAAAATCGTGTTGTGTTTTTAGTGATTTCTGTGTCTATATGTTGTTTTTACTAATTTGTGTTTTACGGTTATCTTAGTGTTTGTTTCTGCATCATGCACTCTGTAATTGGAGTTTATTCTCTAGTGTGCATTTTCTAAATAAACAAATAAATAAAATGAAGCATTTTAAGTCTTTGGTTTTCATAATTTTGCACCTCGTCAGAAATGAATATTGTCAGATTGTGAATTTTTAAAGCCAAAATTCGTATCACGCGAGGTTATAAATATCCAATGTGAATGATCATATCAAATAAAAAATAAATGTTTCTTTTTCAAAATATATGATGCCCTCTTAAGTGCACCGTTTCACAGCGAAAATAAATAATTTAATTTTTCTTCAAAACTACTCTTAAAAGAAGCTGAAATTTTGCATGGACTTTAAAATCGCCTTCTGCATCGATTGCCTTTAAAATTTATGAGTCTTGCTATTCAAGAATTTTTATGCTTCAAATTTGTTAAAATATTGCATGTTACCGAAATTATTTAAAAAAACAAAATATAAGAAAACATTGCGTACAGTCCTTCGAAATAATATAAAAAAATTCGAAATTGCTGAAATTTGTTATCCGATCATAAATTTTGATACAGTTTTACAAATCTTTGGCTTAAATGTGTGTTGTCATTGGAAATTCTGAAGTTAGTGCAATTATACATCTGTAGATGACTCACGAAATTTTTAGGCATGGAATATTACGTTATTACGTTATTTTTTTTGTTTCAACATGCGATGAACGACAATAGAATAATACTAGGCGGCTCCTTTTTTCCTCGTGACTGTGCAGAGCATTTCTCTTGTTGTACATGAATCCCAGTGTCAAACATTCTAATCAAACACACTCCCTTCATTCTTTACTTCGCACTGGTATGTGACGAATCATCGCTGGTCCCAACAACGCAGTATCATGTCTGTGGCAGTCTTTGTAAGGCACAGCCGTAAACTCAACTCTATTCCTTGTTAGCTATTGCAATCGAATTTGTTTTCAAGTTGGCAGGTAAATTTATTATAACCATTGAGAAGAAACATATCTCACCACTATTGTTGATCAATGTGTGCTACAGGAGATTGAAGCGCCATCTACGTTAAGTTGGAAAAAGAGAGATGAGTAAATACTGTGTTACCAATCAAAGTAATTGCCTTTGAAAACAAAGGACAGAGTGCCATACTTATCAGTCTTATTAGTGGCTTGCATTTGATCTTGAAATTTTCTACCATGCTTATAACTTTCTTTATAAACTGCAGACATAAAGTTTACCAGTTTTTGTATTTAGCATATCCATTTATAAAATTTTGAAATCCGAAGCTCTCGCTGAAGTTGAAATATGGTGGTGCATTTAGAGATGAGGCGAGATATAATCCTTGACATGTTATGTTGGTCTCTTTCTCATTGTGTTTCCTTCTTGCAAAGTTGTGGCGATTGACTAGCATCTGAATTTCGCAAATAGTGTTAGCCTTTCTACGCATGCGCTGTCTAAAGGGAAATGGGCTGGTAAAGTGGTATCTCGTGCGAGGTTTAAATAATTTCCCCTAAAAGACCGAATTTGTTAATTGTTTCTTGACTAAACTTGCTAAAATTAATATTTAGCAAAGTAAGTTGCTTTATAAAAAATATATATTCACAATGACCTAGGAATAATTGCTTGATGAATATTTCAATTAAGAAGAAATGTTATAGCTTTACTTTAAACCAAGCATTATGATTAATACTGCTACTTAAAAGATTGAAAGCCGTACATTTATAAATCATTTGCATGAAAAATTAATTCGTTTAAAAAGCGACGTATTTATGATAGTCATAAATCAACTCATTAGGATTAGCAAAGCATGCAACGATAGAAATTCTATTGAAAAACAAATTCAGCATCTTAGAAATAACCTTAATAGTAATAAAATCCCTACCTCCTTCTACGAACCTTTAATTAATGGCTTTAAGATGTAAGTAAAGGATTGCATATTAGAGCAATGCTGACGCAGTTTTAAATTGTGGTAGGGTCACTCAAGTAAGACAGATCTAATGTGATTACCTCGAAAATGCATTTTTCTGTCGTTTATTAATGTAATTCAAAATATTTTGCTCCTGCCGCTCTGAAAAATGCTTTTATATCTTTTCCCATTAATTTTATAAAATTTCTATTTCATTTTTTATCTTTACTCTTCTTTAATTTTTGTATATATTTCATTGCTTTCTTTGTCTTTATTGTAATCTTAATCGTACTCTCCCCGAACTCATTGCTTAGGCGCAAATTCACGTAATATGATACTTTGAAAACATCCCGTCTCCTATACGACGTGAGACATTCAGTTCTATGTATTCTTCCCTGCTGCTTGCATCTCCCCATTTTACGTTATGTACATTTTTAATTCTTAGTCAATTTTAGTTGGCCTTTTGTATATCCTAACACTCGGAGTGAAGGCTTATCTTATAGCTAACACTGTTCGCAGAAAGTGTTGGGATTTTTCTAATTATTTTATGGTTAGTATGTATAGTTAGTACGGATTTCACCTTCCCTGAAGATGCATCCGTTCTTTTCAACTGAAAGACTTTCCATCCTTTTGTCTCTCACCTGAAATTTGATTTTTGATATATAAAGTATTTCAGTAAGTATTAAGAAAGTATTTCAGTCAAGTTGCGTTTGTGTTTTATATCATTTTTATTATTTTCCCCTTTTGTATATTCCTATCTAACTTCCATACCTATTGAAACTATCGGTTTTTTTACTTCGATCAGTTTATTGCATTGTTTTTTTACGTTGAGTTGTATATATATAATATAAACTCATATATCTTTTGTTACAGATAATTCAAGTTTGCTGGGTGTTTTACATCTCAAAATTAATCGAATATTTAGACACGGTAAGCATTTTCAGAAGCTTTTATTTATTCTAGTTTCTCAATATTTGTTTATTAAAAAGAATTATTGAGTCTTTTTGCATTTATGTACGTCAGAGTTAAACTATTTTCTGTAACAATTTTAACATTTTACAGCTGAGCCAAATGAAGTTCCATATCATAATGTATTGCAATGCGCAATTTATTCGTTTTGGACAGTTAGCATTTGTATTTTTCGACCTACAGCTACGATTCTTTGCCCATCAGAGGATGTGGTCGGGATAAAGAAAATCCGATAAAAACATCAAAATTAGCAAACAGGAGTTCAGATAGTTTAAAATTCTGAGATATAGATTTATTTTGCATACATTTTTAACCAGCCATAGTGCAAATACTTATTTTGTCTGCAAGTTTGAGTCAATCTACATTTGAATTTTTAAGCATTTAAAAGATTCTCTACCTAATTACACTGTTGAGTCAATAAAGTCGTTGATTTTTACAAAAGAAAAAAGATTATTTGAACTCAGCAACAAAACAGTTACTACCGCTATGACGGAAGCACAAGACTATATATGACACCATATATATTATATCACCGCTGAGGCTAGTTAATATACGAAAGTAAATTCAAATGTATGATCACTGCAAGGGCGGATGGCCAAATATATATGTGATCCGAGAAATCACCAGTGTTATAGTGGATGATTATTTTTCTAAAGAGAAAATTGTTATAATGAGTAGCTTAAGAATATTTTGAGAGTCCTACTCCATGGCTAAAGTAATTAAGCATCTGTTCGCCCCTCAGCGCTTCTTAGAGAATAATTGATTTAGTTTCGTTATAGATGGCGCTTTATAAGAGCGTCACCTAACAAGCATTCTAATATTGATATGTAAAAGGACTTCTTACGGCGTCATAAGTTTAAGTTATTAATTACAAAAATCACTTTTTACAGTTTCAATCCAAACTAGATGCAACTTCGTTAAATTAACCTGTTAACGAAACTTATAGACAGAAAGAACTGGCCATGAAAATTCCACAGAATTCCAGACATTTCGTTAAAAGATACAGTTTAGGAGCGCCTTCCGATGTCTCCACCACTTCATGTCCGCTACACTACTTGAATAAAAAGTTTATAGTCGCAGGGGCGCGAAGTGGTGCTTATCTTCTGTATTGTACTGACGTGTAAAAAATTAAAAAGTATCTATATATGTATTTTCGGGGGTTTAGGTACTATCGTGTGCTTACAATAAAGAGGATTTAAGCTATATATATTTATTTACATTGGTTTTGCATCTTAATTGTTTAGCGAAAGTCATCCCATCGCTCTGATACAGAAATACAACCTTGGAATGACAAAAGTTGTTACCAGGAATATTCATTCTAAATCCAAATGATAAATAAATGGCTTGACAAAAGCGCCGCCACAACTTCTGATATCTCTCTATAACGTGAGGATGAATCGATATAAGCTTGCTTTGATGTTATGTATGATTATGTATGTTAATGAATTCATTTAAAAATTTAATATTCAGAACGATCTTTATTAGAATATTCCTACCGGAAGCGGACTATTAAATCTACTCGAAATAAACGAACATTAGCAAAAGATTCGTAATGAACGTTTCTGTAATTTTATGATTTTTTTAAATAATTTATTTTTGATTGAATGCTTTTTTTCCCTGAAGAATAATCAGGTGGAACATTCTTGGTATCATACCAGATACGTTAAAGAATATTATTGAAATCATCATTTAAACTTTGTAATTACATCATTCAACTTTGTCGTTGTGGAATCAGAAGTAGTCCAAATTTTACAACAGTGTGAGTTTTGATAAATATAGCTGGATATGAAAACTGATCATTTTCAACATGCGAACTTCAATCCATCTAAATTTCTTTCAAAAGCAACATAATGTTCCTAAATACGAGCATAATTGTAGATACATTGAAGAAAATGATGAGTTTAAATATCAACGGTTAGTATAAACTCGAGACATTTTATTACTGAGTGTTTAAATAAATTTTTTAAACTGCTTTTGGAAAAAAATATTTTATAACTGTATGTTACTCTCTTTCAGTTCTGAATAAAAAATATTTTCTCGGTATTTGCAGTATACGCGACCGATTATTATTTTTTTTTCTTGCTACTTAGGCTTCTCAAAGTTCATTAAAAAGAATAAATCTAATTGTTTTCTACATGACTGTTTGTTTCATAAAATATCAAATTAAAAAAAGATAAAATCTGCTGGGAAAAATATAAGGTTCAAAGAGATGACCCTAAATTATAAAGCTTCAATGATCAAAGAATTTTGTCCAGGTAGCATTTGCACTTCCTACAATATTAAAATTGATCTCCAAATCTCGATTTCAAAATGTGTCTACAGTTTATGCAAGGAAAAAATAATTTATCGTTATTATTATTTTTCAGGTGATTTTTGTTTTCCGTAAGAAAGACTCACAAATAAACTTTCTTCATGTGTTTCATCATACCACAGTACCTATAACCGCATGGCTTGGAGTCAGCTATGGCCCAGGTAAAAATATTACTATTTTCTATTCATTAGGATTTGTCTATTTTGAAAAGATGATTTCCAAGACATTTCTCAGTTTTTTAAAAAATTCTATCCCTGATATATATTATTATAATGAAGATATTGCCGTTATTTTTTTTACTGAATTTGCCATTTGTTGGCAAAGAATATGAACACCAAGAAATGTTTTATGTGTTGCGAATGGAAAAGCCAACAAACAGAGCAGCAGAACTGACGTCAGCTGTTATTGTTATCTTTTCACCTTTTCAGAAACACTTGTAATCCTAGTAGATGTAATGTTTGTGTTTGTAATCGTCATTGAATGTGTTTTATGCGTCACATCCTTGATTTTTCAGCATATATATTTCAGTATCAGCCAAAATACGACATCGGGTGGATGTCGGCTCTGCATTAATACTTGACTTATTCCGTTACAGAGTGTAACGCTACATGTATAGTGATGTATCAATTAAGTCACTTGGTCGTTGCCCTGAAATATACAGACGGAATGCTAAAAATGAGATAGAGCAATACTGTATACAACTACGTGCTTAAAAAATTAACAACAATGTATTCAAATTCCAAGATTCTACGACAAATGAACCATTCGAATTTAACACTGGAATCCAGAGAATAGCTTGTATAATGAAGAAACACACGAGTAATGTTAAAAAACAAAGAGACAGATGTCAATTGTTTTGTCAATCCGTTAGTCACGTGAAGCATTATTTATGATCAACTTTTGATAAAATTCGTTTACTATATTCCTATCTTCTACATTCGTTTCCTATTCATGATCACCTTTTTGATAAAATTCTTTTCCAATCATCCAAATTCGTTTCCTATTTGTTATCAAGTTTTTGATAAAATCCGTTTCCTATCTTTTAGCCACCGTTTCGAAGAAGCTTTTGTAATCTATAATAAATTGAAATAAATTTTAATAAAAACAGTTTTAAAAAATATAGTTTTAATAGTGCACTTAAAAGTAGATTAAAAAATAATTTTCTAATTTTTAGTTTATATTATAATATAAAATCAATGAAGTAATTCATAATAAAAATTAATTAATTTATTTATATTATTTAATTATATTTTTAATTCAATATTAAAAACATTATGCAATCTTGATATCAGTTTTTTTTTCAAATTCATTACCAGTAGGCACCACATGGAATCGAAATGTAATTAAATTAATCACTTGACTGATAATTAAGTGCTGAAACTGTTAAAATAGCATCGTTATCTGGAACAACAAGTGAGAAAAGGATACAGACTTAGAACACCAGAAAGAGGTAAAGAATTTATTACAGAATTCTATCTTTACGAATAGGAATTTAAATAAAACAATAATATTTTTTATTAAGTAAACGCTTGTAAATGATATTCTAACATGGATGAAAAGGAATCTATATATTATGGACCAGTTTTCTTTTTTGTTTACCCACTTCCGTTTTCTGGTTTCCCTACGATTTAAGCAATCGCCAAATCCATTTGGGTAGTGTACCAAGATTTAACAGCCATTGACCATCTAAATCGTTCGGTTAAAAATTTAACTGCTAAACAAGCCTTAGAAGTCGCCATAAATGGCGATAACGAACAACTATGGCAGCCTATCTACAAAATGAGGATGTTATTTTAAATAAAAATTGAAAGCTACAGCAATACGAACATCAAATTTAACATTTTAAACGTATTCTAATGATATAGAGTTTAGAAGTTTTACTTTAGCATTAATTAACATCTTCATACAGTGTGTTGAAATTTTGACGATTCCATTAACGGAAATATTACACAGAAAGTCGGACTGCGCTGTGGAACTTCTAACTGAACCCATATAAAAAAAAGAGAAATCTTGTTCATACAGGGAGTTACAAAATAATCTTTGGGTTCAAACTTACAACATTTCAAAAATTATTTCAACTGTGAAAATAAACTTTACTCCATAAAAAGACGCATTTTCAGTCCAATTCTCTCTAGTACGTCGGTGCATGACAGTGTCTACGATCGTAAAAGCATAGGTGACACGGTTTTGGAGTTCTTTAATGCATTTGGCAATGGTGGCATAAACACCAAAAGTAGAAAGCGCAAATCCTGCACCAAAACCGGTCGTAAATGCAAAACTTCGATGAGAAGTGTTGTGATGTGTCCGAAAGTTTGAAAATCCAACTTCGTTTGATATCCATTTGGACCACCGGGTCATAAATGCTGAAATACGATCGGTGAAATTAGGTGAGGGAATGAAGGGGTGAGGCTCTCTCACACTTTAGGAAATCCGAGCAGGTGGGAATTCGCTTTTGTGGTTTTCGCGATGCGGTACGTGTATAACCTGCACAAATGGATCGACTGAAAAATGGAATAGCGTGGATTGACACCACGGTATTTGCATGGATTGGAGTGGAGTGGAGTGACTGTGAAGGACGGCTTTTAGATCTGGAAACCTTGGAGGCCACCTAAAAAGAGCTAAGTAGCCTGGGCCACATTGAACAAACAAGCGTCCCTCGATACAATAAATCTCTCCTTTCCTGTTACTCCTCAATGCGAGAATAGAATTGCACTGCATTTGAAGTTTAACGTGGTACAGTGAAAAAATTGAAATTAAAATTTACCACCTGTTTCTTTTTCTCCCGATATGAGCACTGAAGGGTGTAATTACTATTTTTAGAGTTATATCATTCCTAATCTCCATGACTATTTTGTAATTGACCTATACTGTAATTCAAAAGCTTGCAACTATGCTAGCAGTTCTGTGAACAGTGGATCTTGCGTCTGAAAACAAAACTAAAATCTGCTCATTATCCGAGTCTTTAAAGATTAAATCAATACCTCCGAATGCGAATTACTTATACAAGTTTCTGCTTTAAGCAGCATTCACAAAATTAAAATTACCGTCTGATCTTTTCAATCTTAACAAAATTAGAATTAAATGTCATTTGCAGTTATCGGTATTTTTGGAGCTGTTATAAATGCAGTTTCGTTTGGCTTTAAGAAGAAAGCTAAGCTTAAGCTTATCAAACTTAACCATTAAAACGGCAATCGTGAAACAGAATCCAAAAATAAAAATTCTTACACATACAATTTTTTTAATGTCTTCAAAGAACATTCATGCTAAATAGAAGAAAATCGAACACCGCGTTTTGTTATTACTGCGTAACAGACAAAGAGACGAAATGCAGAGCGGTCGAATTCATTCAGGATCTCGCTTTGTCTGGCTAATGACACCTCGGCCATTCAATTTCCTCTTTTCCATTGTAGAAATAAATTTGTTCCCTAACGTTGAACTTTGAAATGGTTTCTTTTGTCTGATAAAAATTTTTTGGTTACTATTTGCAGGAGGCTACAACACTATCTTTCCTTTAGTGAATTCATTTATTCATGTTTGGATGTATTTATACTACGGTCTAGCTGCTCTCGGACCAGAAATTCAAAAGTACTTGTGGTGGAAAAAGTATTTGACCTCACTGCAACTGGTAAGTCGAACAGAAAAATAAAAACTGTTTTGAAAAACACACTTTTAATTGTGTGCAAAAAATTAAAATTCGATTTTATTTCAATTCCTTTCTGCCATTCATTGTTTAATTTATAATTAATTATTATAAATTTTAAAGAATCTTCAAATGGGTTTTCGGCAAATTAACTAATAAATGGTGCGACTCATATGAAATCAAAATTCAATTAAATTAACCAGTTAACCGACAATTATGTTCTGAAAATTTTAAAATAAGATACTGTCATCAAGAACTCTTAAGTGTAAAATATTTTAGAATTCTAGAGCATCAGGAATTGAGTAGAAGATTTATTATAAACTTTCATCCATAGAGACCTGAAACATTCGATCTCAAATTCACCAACGTGTGACACCAATATTTAATTAAACTAATCGATAAATTGGTCTAAGTTCTGAAAATATGAAATTTCTGTATTGTCCTCAAGATAAAATAAATTCTTAATTGCAAGTAAAATAAATTCTTAATTGTAGCACATCAGGAAGTTAGTGAAACATTTTACAAAATTCCATCTTTGCAAACATGCAACAAGTCAAATAATAATGAAAGCAAGTAATAAATTTTTGTTGGCATAGAGCATCTTCCAAGAAGAAGAATGCCACCAGAGCCATTTTATCAAATTTAACCAGACTGTACTCGACCAAACTCTAGACCAGCTAGCTCTACCAGTAACCGTAACTAGAAATCTTAGCGTCTAATAGCTCAATGAAAATATTACCTAGACATGACTTGCGATAGTCATTCATTGCGATGCCATGTTAAATTTGCCTCATCCATCCAATTATACTATCCATCATGTTCAATTTACGCTTCCAATTTCGCGAAATAAATTGGTGGTTCTAGAGTCTGAGGGATTTTACCAAAGATTTATCTTGCGATTTCTGTCCAAGTTTTAGAGTGGAGGGTTACAGGCGTATATTGATGACATATCTAGTGGTTTTAAACTTTCATACGAAATAAAATTTGCCGAAATCAGTCCAGTAGTTGAAGCTGAGTTTCTCAGTCAAGGATTACTGTGGAGCAGTACAATTTCGCTTCCTCTCTAAAATAGAGGATGCTGTGGGCAAAGCGATCATTGATGAATTTCTAGACGTAATAAACTTTCCTATGGAATACAAATTATCGAAATCGATCCAGTGGTTGGGGTTAGGGGACTCGTCCTTTAGTTTGTTAATTATTTTAAATATATGGTTTTAATTATTTCAAAATAAATAATTCTTATTACACCGGTTAATGTTATTTTATTCTTCTGTTTTAGGCTCAATTCACACTTGTGTTCCTGTTCTTTGTTCACCTTTGCCTGTTCGCTCCGAAGAGCTGCAACCTTTCGCCGTTTCTGGTTGTCCTATCTCTTGGACAAGCCGTCATTTACTTCGGACTCTTTTTGCACTTTTATTTGAACTCTTACAAGCAGCCTTCTAGAATATCTAAATACCGAAGCGCAAAATCTATACCAAAGAAAGAAAAATAAATATTATTCTTTTATTACTCGTGTATTCTCTCTTAGTCAATTGTGACACTATACCGATTCTCTTCAATATCGATGGCAGGTATTTCCATTTTGCCATCGGTATTGAAATCAGATATAAATTAATGAAATGAAATCTTTTATAAATGCCAGCATAGACCTCTAGATTGTCTAAATACTTCCCGAACCTGAATCCATTGGACTTCTATATTTGAGAATAATTGAAGCATTTGTCTGATAACCATTATCTTCCAAATCGCACGGACAGAGAGACAGACAGACAGTGTCAAAGGACTTCTTCCAAATCTTGATAGATATCTAGGCTTTTGGCATAAACACCATATACCAAATTCATATATCAAGTTCACTCCGTTTTTAAATTCTCGTCAAAAAATTCAACCTCGAGATTTTGATGAATCTCACCCTTTTAGACCGCCCTGACTTTGAAAAACATAATTTTGAAATTAAACCTGTCTGGTTGATTCCACTGAAGATTCGACGTCTGTGGGGCCTGTTGTATGTTCTATCATACGTTATAGGTGAAATGTCCTCTCGTTTGAGTGGTTTGGAAGTATGGAAAAGGGGATGCCTGCAAAGGTGCCGTCCTCGTCATCAGGCCGCGTTTCTAAATGACGAGGTCCGCCCAAAATAGCACCGGTGTTGCTTTAAACTGGGACGTTAATAAAATTAAACAAAACTGGGGAAATACAGTTCCGATGGTTTAACATTGCCCATGAAAAACGATATATTTGCCATTTTAAAATTCGAACCATTATACATCTGATGGCGCGACTTTTATTGTAGTGCTGCGTTTTGCCCAGTTTCAAAAAGTTATTTTTATTGTTATAATTATACTCGTGATGACTTACTTAAAGAAAGGTATATAATAGTTTCATGAATGGGGCTGCTAAGCGTATGCTTAAAAACTTTTTAAATATCGCTCTAATTTATGTAGTTTCACGGTACAGGATTTTCAGTGGATGGATTCAATCAGTTGTTGATATGGGTTTAACTGATCACTTTAAAAATGGTGAATTGTTTTGCAAATTGCATAGCTACAAACTGTGTGTAATTAATATTTGTTACATTACATATTATTTTATGAAAACGTCTTATCAATGAAAATCTTACGAAAATTCGGAAACAATGCATATCCAATTTCAAACAATTTTTGAATATTCATTTTTTTGGTACAGCCACAATATCTTGTTTCAAATGAAGGCATATAATATTTTCACCCAATGCGGTGACAACGCGTATATCTAAATAATTGGTAAATATGGCTCTAATTCGTGTGGTATAGCGATATAAGATTTACAGTAAATGGTCAGGTGTTGATCTGATTTAAAATGGGCACTTTAAAAAATGGTGAAAACGTTTTTGCCAATTTACTAGCTGCAAACTCCTTGTAGTTAATATTTATTCTATTAAATCTTATTTTTTTAGCAAAAAGTCTCATTAACCAAAATCTTAGAAAAATACTGAAAGAAAAACGAAAACATTGCATAAACAATCTGATAGAGATCCAGAGTTTGAAATGTTTTTGAATTTGAGGAAACAATTAACTATCGTCATTCTCTTTCCGCATTGAAGAACTTCGATTGTCAAATCAGATAAACTTCAGCATATTTTTTAAAAAATGGACTGACATCTCAGTAATTACAATCAATAGTAAATTTCCTCGAAATTATTATTTTTATTTATTTATGAAATTAAGGATGTGCGTCAGTAGTAAAATTCCCAAAGAAACAATATTTTCTACATTTCCATAGATTTATGACAAGGCTTTTGCAATGGCATAAATTGATTGAGGAAATTGATCACTGGTTAATTACCAATTGAATTGACTGTTTGATGCTTTAGTCTTTGAAAATCATCATAATTAATAGCAAAACAGTTAAGAATTCTACCAACAATCAGTTACCAATGGGCAAAAACACTGTGATAGCGGAAATTTTGAAAAAAAAATCTCTAAAATTTAAAAAGCAATTTTATTTGTGAAAGAAAATATCATAGTACACTACTGGCAAAAATTATTGCCAAATGAGTTGCAAAATGCGGTCCATGCGTTCATAATTAACCGAAGGAGTAAATTATACCACTTTGAATATCTGACAAATTTTTAAATATCGTCTTCATCTTTCGGGACTAACATTTCAGATAGAAGAAGTTTCAATTACGAAAAGACGTGTTGAGGTGAGTTTCAATCTTGGGAAGTTTTAGTGCTTGACTACACTACAAGGCAAAAGTATTGCAAGAGTTATAAAAAGAGAAACATTCGGAGTTTCGTCGTAATTTAGAAAGTAATTTGATCAGATTAAAAAACATCTTAGTACGCTACTAGCCAAAAGTATCGCAAGATTTGTAAAATGCGAAATATTTTGAGTTAATTTGAATACAATGGTTTACAATCAGTTGTGGTGAGTCGTTGGAATTCATATTTTGGACATAAAATTTCCACTAAGGCATTTAGGGGAGCAACCAGAAAGTGATGAAGAAAAACTGATTACGACTCACACCGTTTCATAGAAAGCTGATACTGATTTAAAACTTTCAACAGGGGGTTTCTTTTCTATGCATACATGCATTTTCGTAAAAAATTGCATGTTATATTCGTGAAGATATAAAGGTTTCTTTAATTGGGTATGTTATTACAATTGTCATCATGAAACTAAGAAACGAGTTCCACCTGTATTACTTTTCATCAAAGTATTAATAAGGCTTTCTTTATTAAGAAACGGTTAAAATATATTCTGCTATGAATATGCAACTTATATATCTTATTTTACAGATAATTCTAATTTTCTGGAATTGTTAATCGAAAATTCAGATATTCAAGCATATTCACAGTAACTTTTATTAATTCTTCTTTTTCAAGATTTGTTTATAAAAGAATTTATTGAATCTCTTCACATTTCTGTTCGTCACAGGTAAGAAATCCTAACAATTTCATGATTTTACAGGAGAGCCAAAGAAGTTTCCGAGCTCAAAAAAATGCTCAATTAATTTCTCGAGTGCTGTTAATCTCGTGATTTTTATTCCGAAGTACAGATACGACACTGCCCATTAGAGAATGTGGTCGGATAATGCAAATGCGATATAAACATCAGAAGTAGTAAAATTTGACAAACGAAACTTTACCTATGAGGTACAGATTAATAGTTAAGAAATTGAAACTAGCCACAGCGTAAATATTGATTTTGTCTACAAGTTTGAGTCACACTACATTTCGATTTTAAACATACTTAAAAGATTTTTATACCTAATGACATTGTATCTATGATTTATGAGTAGAGTAGGCTGGTTAAATGTTCAGGTTATTGCATCCGAAGTGAAATTTGGTGCACATGTACTTATATTATAAAATTTGTGTTCAAAAAGGAAGACACTATCAGATAGCATAAAATAAAATAATGTAAAATGAAAAGAGGCGAGATTCTAGTTTGACGTATAAAAAGTCCAGGAACTTGTGGAATAATGAATACGGATAGACATGTTCGTTTTCTACGAATTAATTACCCTGTACAACTGTGCATTTTTGCCTATCGTTCATACAATGCAATAAATGCGTATTCAAACCTCTAATGACTTTGCCTCTGCTTCTTATTTTAAGAATCTTTTGTTTCACTATAAAACTTATTGCAAGGAAAAGTTTTATAATTAAAAATATTTTTTTCTGGATACCACTTTTCATTGATGTAACATAAAAATATTTCGAATATTTTTATTGAGTGAATTCTTGTTCGCACTTTAAACATCATGTACGCTGCAGTGATTTAATTCTGGAATCCACTTCGCTCATTGTCGGGAGAAAAAGGACATAATGTCGTAGCACTGTGTATGAAAGCTTGCATTTGGGCGAGGAGCAATTTCTAAACTTCATTATTATTTATTTACCAGTACTTTGCTTTTCACTACAAAGGGAAACGTTATCTCTCTTTTAGTGACTGCTATTATTTACATACACATGGCCACTGCATCTGTTGAAAACATTAAGTACATTAATTTATTCGTAATATTGGGTATAGAACAAAATACAATTAAAAATAAATCGTGGAATTAGGAAAATAAGTAATAAGGAAACGAATAGTCTATTATGGCGTTCTCATGCTATCACGTTTTTCTCCCCATTAAGGTGCTAAGGCTCAGTTCGAGTTTGTTCTCTAAGCATAAATTGACTCAGTTACAAAAATGCAACAGAACTGCGAAAGAATGCATAACTTTTTAATTCTTTCTTTAGCAACATTATTCACTCAAAGTATTAATAAACATTTTTTTAAATTTTTTTGCAACTGTTATAGCATAGCTTAAACAGCATACCTCAATTAAAAAGTTATTTGTTAATTTGATGAATTCGTGAATGAAATGAACATTTTACTCGCCAAGTCAATCTAAAAAAATTGTATTATTACCTGCATTTTTGCAATTCTTTTCACAAGAAACATTGTTCATATTTAACTATGAAACTTCTTGGAAACAGTAAATTTCAGATGAATTTGTATTGGTCTTTCAGCAAATTTAATGAATACAATCGCGGGAAAATAGGATCCATCTGCAATATTCTGCGCTCGTTCAATGTACATTAAAAAAAGTTATCGTTTCTCAGGAAATATTATATACTAAAACATTCTATTGTTTAAAACTTCCAAACGGGGGCATCTAAATATTTAACATTGTACTAACTTTAAAATTGCAAATAGCAATTCCCGCTTTTGATGTCATAAATCAATTTCTCATATAAAAAACCCAAGAAATAAATTTTGATCCATATGCTATAAATAGATCGAAAGATATTTGAAATTTTTTGTTCTAAGTATAAAAGGTGTCTTCTCCTCATTAAGATTATAAACAATTTCTCTGCTTGCGTTGAAATGTCAGTAGTAGCAGTTTAAATTATTCAGCACTTTAAACTCTATTTTATATGTAATGATCCACATTTTACAATCGATAAAACTTGATGCGTGAAAAAGTTCTACAGAAAAAAAATTTTCTCCAAAAAGTTTTATTTTGTCCTGCAAAAATTACGATACCCAATAGCTCCGGAAGTTTTGTATAATTTTCAATTTCGCCTGAAAAATTTTAGATTACAAAGGGTTAAAATTTTAATAATGCATTTTACATAAACTTTTTGCATGAGTAGATGTAAGTTTATAAAAGAGAATATTCGTTGTTTTAATGAAAATCTATTATGTGTATTTTATATTAATAACTAGTTGAGATTTATTCTTACTTTCACTTTGTACCATTTATTTTCTGTTTTTTCTTTATAAGTGGATAGGGTATTAATATTATATGATTTCTTGTATATTAACGATTTTAGTGAAATTCATTCTTTAATTTATAATATTATAAGATTTTATATTTAAATAGTTAAAGGTTTTCTATATGTAAATATTATAAAAAAAGGTGTAAAAGATTTATTTAATAATGAAAACGTTTTTCTAAATATGTGATGCCCCTTATGTGCATTGTTTGACGGAAAAATAGAAAACTTAATGTAACTTTAAATCTATCATTGCGAATAAGCTGAAATTTTGCATAGGCTTATAAATTAGCCTTCCGAATCGAGTACTGCTAAAATTGTTGAGTAGTACTATTGAAAACATTTTAAGAATAAAATTTCATAAAATATTCCATGCATTCAAAATTATTGTAAAATCATACTTATAAATATAGAATACTTCATATCATTACATCAAAAAGAATTCTACGTCAATAACAGTATTATTTCTCAAGATATCAATGATAATTAAAAGTTTTAATTTAACAATAGAAACTCAAATTTTTATTTGCTTCTAATTTCGAAAAGAATATAGCTAAATGGCGAAATGCTGTATCCTGGAATAAATTTTGATGAAGTTTTGAAAACTGTCAACAAAAATATGTGTTGCCGTTCGAAATTTCGAAGTTAGTGCAATTATAAATATGTAGACGACCCCTTATGAATTTTTTAGAAATGAAACTTTTTAGTAGAAGTTTTTTTCATGATAATTCGTACATCTTGTTTTCATATGCGATAACGACGGCAAAATTATGTTAGTTGTTTCCTTCTTTTTTCGCGACTGTACATACAGAAGAATATCTGCAAAATTTTCAATAATATTTTTAACCCTTAGACGCACGGCAACTTTACGCATAACAATAAGGCATGGGCGGCGCACACAGTACGCCACCTCGCTTTTCATCGATTACGCTTCTTTACACCTCAGTTCCTCGGTTTACCACTGTGAATACTATAATGTAAAGTTCAAAAGCTTTATTTTGACATCCGCTTGCTCCCTAAAAGATAAAGAGCGAATACGAATGTCATCATGTCAACTCTCGTCGCTTCACTCGTTTTGCTTATTGCCGGACTATTTCTTCTTACATAAAGACTTCCTTAAGATTGGCAATATATATATATATATATATATATATATATATATATATATATATAATGATTTTCGTGGTTATAGACATTTAAATAAACAGGCCGAGCAAACAACTACTTCTTATTTTATTATCAAACTATTTAAGTAAAATATAGGAGAGTAGTGGTATACGTGCATCTCCGTTTAGGTTACAAGTAAAAGTGAACAGCAAAATCCCTGTATTCTCTCAGATAAGGGAATAACATATTGGCACATGATCAAAGTGAATGGAATATTGGGTATTTTTAATAAATTTCGTAAGAGTTTTAGGGGGAAAAGTCTAGCGCCAAGGAGACGCGTCATTATTTTCGGTGGGCACATTAAAGCGATTAAAATATTCTTTTAGTAATAAATATGCCAAAACGACAGATTTAATATACATCCAGCGCGGGAAAAGAACAAAACTGGAGTGTTTTAGAAAATTGATTTTGCAATACATTAAGATTTTAAAATATATAATATTAGGATTTGAAATAAAATTAAGTGAGATTATTACATTGCCAATCTTAAAGAAGTCTCTGTTAGAATAATTCCATCGCACACATAATCACTATTTTGGGAAACGGTGATAGTTTTCAAAACCATTTTTACGACGGTTTTTAAAAGATTTACTTTCCAGCATAGTTTTTTTATTTGGAGAATCACCGAAACTTCCTTTATTATTTTTTTTTTGCCTTTCACCGTCTTCGTTCTATAAATTGTTTTCATAAAATAATGAGATTCTTTAGCATCTGAACCGTCATCTGATAAATGCTCAATGTCTGGAAAGTCATTGACCTCATTTTTAGAGTTTGGTAGATACTTTTATTCTCTATGCTCCTTATCAATGATACCCGAAGCATTTATGTAATCACAAGCCCACTCTTCATCAGGAAGTTCATGCTCAACTAAAAGCTACCAATCGGGAGGCACAGGGTTTCTTTGCACAGATTTTCAGGACATCCGAGTTTATTCACATTTATTTCTCTAAAAAAAATTATTTCTGGTTTTATCCTCCTAGAGTATTTATAGAAAAATATGGATATTTTTAAAATTTTTTAAGAAATTTCATTTGTGAGCATTTTGTTTCATTGCTACCTCAAAAGTGGATATTCTTTGCACTGGTTATATTTTAGTACATTTCAATAGCAAATTCACCATGTAAATTGTTAGATACGCTTATTGAAAGCCTGGTTTGAAATATAAAAAAATAAATTTTAAAATTAATTAATTTACCAAATTGTATTTAGTCAAATCAGATGGCGTTTTAGAAAACTTTTATCCAGTTATTCTCGGGTTTGTTATTAATATATCTATCTATCTATTTCCACGCATTCTTAGTATAATGAGCATTAATAATCATTTTAAAACCTACTAAATTGACAGGAACACCGAAATCGCTGAATTAGAGTATTCAAATTGCAACGATCTTAACTTTCTCGTTGGAGGAAACCAGGCGATTTCCAGGTTTCCTCATACAAAATATCTTTCTTTTGCAACGAACTATTAACTATGGATACCGAATAAAAATTTGCCTCTTTAAGAGTACGGTAACTTTGTGAAATAGCATGAAAGCATTATTCTAAGATCTCTGGAGAGAAATCCAATTAGTTGCAAGTTCCTAACTTCCTTTTATATACCTTAAGCATATCTGAAAACAAAGAAAGTATTGTTTTTTTATTCTTTAATACAAAATTAAATCTAGCGTTGCTTTACACGCGAATCTAAAAGGTACAAAGAAGCACTCATTTTCGGTGCAAAGTTACCCCATGTCAGGAAAACTTTATTATTAACTACCACATATAATTGTGATTCCAAGCAAAACATTGAATCAAGGTATATTATTTTTTTACAATTAAATACACTTGTCTTCAGAAATGCTGTACTTTTTTCACCAGAGATAGATTTTTTTGCGCTAAACTAGATGCTTAAAAACAGCATCAATATGTTCTTTCTTCTATACCTTACAAATTGTCCCCTGCTATTTCTTCTATAACATTATATAAGTAAAAGGAATGACACAGATTAGTCAGTGTTGCCAAGAAACGAGGAAAGCAATAAAATCCCGTAGCCGTAATCGGATGGGGTCTATTTCACTTTTCGTAAAAAACATTTTATTTGCGCAAAGTTAACACTACGAGTGCAAAGTTTTATGGTGTGGGAAACAACTTCTTACTTCAAAAATGCTTTATAAAGTATTGGAGACGAAAATTGTTTTGCTTTTACTAAATATACCGACTGACTATACTAAATATACTATAACACCGGCAAACAAGTCAAAGTTTAGAAGCAATGCTTTGTCCATCGAAATATACAAATTTTTAGCATTCTGTTTGAAGTCATTTTAAACCTTAAACTTCTGTTTTTCGATTGATATGACATACTTGAAAAAAAATTTATTCAAAGGTGTTAGGATTTTAATTTAAATATAATATATACCATCACTTTCTTAAGGAAATCGCTGTCTTAATGGATTCATTATCACTTCTACATAAGCTTAAAATGTAAACTACTAATCATGCTTTTTTCACTTTGATTCCAATTCATATGATATTTTTTTAAAATTATTCTATTTAAGACACTTATAGAAGAAAAAAATTGGTCATACAAAGTTAACAGAATTCGAGGCATTTTGTAGAAGAGTCAAGATTAGCTGGAATTTAGAATGAAATAGTAGACAAATAAACGTGTACACTGCTTAAAAGTAGGTTTATTATATTGTACTGACATGTATACAAATGATTTAATATCTACTTTTTGTTTCAAAAGGGTGTGACTAGAGCAATTTTGGAGGATTTTAATAGACAAAGGGGTGACAGGCTATGAATTAGAGGAGTGTTTTTCCTTTGCTGTGTTTTGATCTTCTTCCGGTCAGGCACACTTTTTATATTTATTCTTTTCTGATATAAATATTGATGCTTGTTTTGAGTCTTAATATTTCATTTTTTGACTTTCAATTTTCATTTTATGTTTTTTTACAAAATAGAATGATGCCAATACTCTGATCCAAAATATAGATACACCAGAGAGCTACAAAACCAGAGTAGGGCTGTAGAGAAATTCTGGCCAATGCTATACTTTTTTATCAGGTCCTGTTTCCCGTGGACACAGGGAGCAGTAGCCCTCATCAGAAAAACGTTTAGCACGTGAACCAAGAGGCAGAATTAGCAGTTACATATTCAGCCGGCAGAAAATGCACATGATGGTGACGGAAAATCGTCAGCATCGACAATCCAAACCAATCGGGTGTGACTTTGAAGGTGACGTAGTTTGCCTTCCAAGATACAGAAATCCTGTTTGACCGATTGTCTCAATGCGTCACGTGCTACAAACGTTTTGGCGAGTGGCATCATCCTCGTCCCCACGGAAGCCGACCACGATAATCTGCCGTGTGATATGCACTTCAACATATCTGTTCTATTTTTCACTTCACCCCTGTTTTGCTGAAATCAACTCTGACTGATGCATGCGCAAGTGCGCGGTATGCTTTCGAAACTGAGAATAAGCAATATCTGTAATAATATATAGAATTTGGTTTCCCATATGCCAACTTAGTCCATAGCTTAGGACGCATCACTCAAGGGAATGCATACAGAAGGATATCTTCAAATTTTAATAATATATTTAAAAGCCCCCAAAATAAAATGCTGTATTTTGGACTTTCCAAGTACACAAATTGATCGGTACACAAATCGTCAGTACGTTTACTTTGCCCGTCTCTTCAACTTGCGCTGTCTTGCTGACATTTAGCTCATTTGTAATTTCTTTGTCGCAGACTGTCAAATACCAGTCAAAATTATTTGTATAAACAACGGAAATTCACTTTTCGTTTATTCAACATATATAATGAAAATATACTTTGATTTGAACAAAAATGAACACAATGTATAAACGTTTTCGGATCTTTATATATTTTAACTGACGATAACTTTATAAAATGTGCATGGATGAAACCACAGAGACCTCTTCTTTTACGCCAGTCAGATATCGATGCAAATCATTCATATGTTGCAACATTTTTAAACAGAGTTTCTGTTCAAAAATAAATATATAAAATTTTTTTAGTAGAATAATTCCTGAAACAATTGCTCCCAGGTCAAGGTCAGTGAATACTTTTTTATAATATAAAACAATAAGGAATGTTACTTTTTCTACGCGATTTGCGGACTATAAATGCTAGTCAAAGAGCAATACTTCGCTATAAGGCCGGAATATCTCTAAAGCCAGTATCTTCTTGACTGTATAATAATAGCAAAAAGGGCAAGCTTTCTTGAATCGTCTTTGATACGAAGTTCAAAATTTTTATGCAATTTTTTCTGTATTAAAGTGATAAATTTTACTTCATTTCTATAGAATATTCAGAAATTTTGACATGCTTGCTTGCTTCGCCATCAAATAAAAAATAGAAGGTAGAATTCAAAATTTTGTATTGCAAACTTTTTTTCAAAGGCTCGATTCTTCTCTATAGTATCCACCTTAAAGTTAAACCTTTTTCTAATGAGAAACCTCTAAAAGTTTTATAATTATGTACGGACCTCAAAATTCTTGACTATTGTAGTCTAATCTGTGATCCATGCTACAAAAACTAAATACTAAATTCTACAGCAAGTACCAGCTATATTTGGACATTAACGGTTTTGCCGAAAAGTAATTCGTTTTGTTTTGAGGATGTATTCTTCACGTCTCCATAATATTTTAGAAATTCCTTGTTTGAAATCTCGATAAGATCTTTTACGTATGCTTTACTTATGAAATCATCACTGTAGTAATATATCAATATTCAATCTTCTGTACTAACCAGATTTTTTTAAACAACCTTTTAATTAGAAATGTATACGTCAAATTTCATTATATTCATAATTTCCCTATACATATTATATTTTGTTTACCAGCTCAGATATAAAAGTCCAAGCTTTAAATTAAAGAAATTTGTACACAAAAGCATAATCATTTGTGTGTCTGTTTTTAACAAAGATTATATACTAAATTTTTTATTTAGAATAGTGGTGAATCTTCTATAAACCTGTCCGAGCACTTCTAATTCCATCTATCACTTTTTCAGCATATATAATGGAAGTATACATTAGTTGCACAAAAATTAACACAATTAATAAATATTTTTCAGATCTTTAGATAACGAAACTGGCGAAAAATTCAGAAATGCTCATGGTTGAAACCTCGTATGTTACACAAGTTAGTTATCTAAGCAAATGATTTATACTTTGCAAACGGTATTCAATATTCTTACGCGACATTACTCCACAAAATTGTTACTAAACAATAAAGTTATAACATTTTTAAGTAAAATAATTCACCAAACAATTTCTCCCTTGGTCATGGTGAATGAATATTTATATAATGTAAAACAACTTCCTCTTCAGGATATTTTTTTGCGAAAATTTCACGTGAAACGATTAACAAATCCGACCTTGTAATGAAAATTAATTTCTCCAACGAGATTTGCGTAATATAAATGCAAGACAAAGAGCAATATTTTCCTCTGTAGCACTGGACTATCTCTTCAGCCAGTATCTACTTCTCTGTTATAATTATACCAAGTGAAGATTCCTTAATTTTTCTTTAATTAAAGCAAGATTAATAGAAAAACATGGAATATTACACTTACCATGATCATAAGTTTTATTTTAATTTGTCTCAAATAAATTGGTAAATTACACTTCTGTGGTTTTTTATATACGCAATTTAGTAGAATATTCTAAAATTTTAATACGCTTGCTTATTTCGACGCCTAATAAAAACTACGAATTAGAAGTCAAATTTTTTAAAACTCTAATTTTCTGTGTAGTTTTGCTTTCTGCCTCTTAGTTTCGTTAACTGTTTGTCGCCAAGATAGACGGCTCGATGGAGAAAATCATTTGTTTCGGGTACGCAGCGATCTTTTTATTTGTATCTTGCTCATCCGATGCTTGCGACATCTGAAAAGGAGGGATTGCGTACTCGATGACTGTGGCATATGAATTGGGCACAGGGCAATTTTTTTTTAACTTCCTATATCTTCGCTAGCAGCGGGAGCGGGAACCTAGTAGTTAAGCTTGCTCATTGAAATTGTAAATCATCAAAAGGAATGAATTCACTATTTCGAGCCTTCCATCTCCTGGTGATAAAATTGACGATGCCATTCGGATTTGCGCCAAGTGAAAATCACGGAAAACCAGTCCACACCTTAAATTTCTGTTTCGTCCAAAATTTTGCTTTGCACATTTATTTTTCAAAGGCTTGGTTCATCTCTATAGTAGCAACATTAAAGATACAGAAAACCACATAGCAATTCTATGATGACCGATCAATTTTTGAATGTTATTGTCTAATGTTTGATGCGTCCTTCAAAATTAAGTGCAAAATTCTACAACACGTACAGAATAAATTCGGAGGTTATCTATTTTGTAAACGTTATCATTTATGTTCACAGGATGCAGTTTCATCATGTCTGTATAATATTTTTAAATTTCTTGTTTGATGTCTCGAAGTTATATTTCATATATGCTTTTCTTGCAAAGTCATCAGTTGCATTATTTTTTGTGGTGCAATACCACTATTGACTTCGCTGTAGTAACCAGAATTTTTAGAACACAACAGCTTATTTAGGAGTGCATTCGTCAAATTTCATTATATTCATAATTGACCCTTTATGTGAAATTTTACATTTTTTAAAAAAGTATTCCGATTATATTTAATACTTTTCATACATCCGTTAAATATTTTTACAGAACAAGTGTTAACTAACTTTGAATTCTTGATTTAGTTTTAATGTTTTGAAATTGAATGCAAGTGACTTTTTAATGACTATTTAATTTTTTTTTAAGATTCAGTGTTTACAGCCTTTGAATCCATGTTATGTCTTTTTTAGAGTTTTCAATTTCTTTTCTTTTTTTGATGTTCTTGTTTTGTCTCGAAAGATTGCAACAGAAATTTTTTTTATGTAGAGTGTATTTTCTGTAAAAAAGGCAAATAAATACTATTTAAATCTATTATGCTCCTGCTGAAGTTTCTTGTGGAAGGCATTTCAAACTTCAGATTGTGATAGCATTTAACTTGTAGTGTCTTGGCCTATGTGCGACCAAATAAATGCAATGCTAAGGTTGACATAAGTACTACTATTTACAAAGCTATAATTTAAAGAACAAGTCTTGCATAGAAATCTTGTCTAAATATTTATATACAAGGTTCGATCATTGAGTTCACAGTTGTAGGACGTTAAATTTCAATGGAGTCGTAGTTCAACAAGAGATAAATACAGGATGGGTAGCTTCCACCTATCAGCGTGATATCCTAAGCACGAGCCTACAAGGAGTGCTCGCAATTCTATATTCGATTTGCAGAGATTTTGGAATAATGCCGATTTCTCAGTGATCGTTGTCCAAGTCCGAATTAATTCGGGACTTTAAATCAGAGCTGATCACATAGCTCTTTCTGCGCTCCGGAATCTGAAACCACGTTCGAGACTTCCTAAATCGGTTCTCCCCGCTCTCCTCGTTCCAACTCCAAAATTCCGCTTTTGTCCTTACCTCAAGGGGTAGAGCTCCGCCTTCTTTTCACTCCTCTGGACAATCGTGGTTCCGAAAATAAAATCAAGAATACTAAATTTTCGGTTCACCAGTACTAAAATAAATGAAGATGAAAGGCCCCTGCTTGTCATTTGCTCAAACATTTTGGCAGCAGACAGCACGAAACACAATAAACAACATTTGCAAACGCTTGACAGTAAGTACGTTAACAATCACATGAAAAAAAATTAAAATCACATGAAAAGCAAAATTCAATTTTTAAAAAACTTTGTATGTGAATGAGAAGCTCTACTTGTGCCTCTTACAAAGTTTCATATAAAATAGCCAGATGTAAAAAGCCTCACAACATTGGCTAAGAGCTCGTTTTGCCAGCTGCGGTTGAGATTGTGGAAATTGTGATTGGAGATAATTTTGCCAAACAATTGCAATCCATATTTTTATCAAATGATAGTGTTGCCCGTCGAATTGGTGAAATAGCTGAAGAGGTACAGCATCAACTTTTTAAAAAGTTGCGCGACAATTTTTTTCAATTCAGCTCGATGAGGCAACACATAGCAATAAAGATGCTAATTTAATTTCCTGTGCTCGATTTTGTGATGGTATGTCAGCAGTAGAAGAACTACTTTTCTGCAAGCCAATATAACTCATAACAACAACAAACGCATTATTTGCTTACTTAAATGATTTTATAAACGAGAGAAACGTAGAGTGGAAAAATTTCGTCGGAATTTGCACCGATGGTTCCCTTTCAATGTCTGGAAGATTCCAAAGTTTACAAGCACTTGTGAAACAAAAATCTCTATAGTGTGTCTGGACACATTGCATGATCCACAAAGAAACTCTAGCTTCTAAAGAAATGAGTCCTGGTCTGAATATTATGATAACTACGGTTGTAATCATAGTAAGTTATATAAAAATGAGACCACTAAAATCAAGACTACTTTTTGCACTTCGTAAAGACATGGGTGCAATACATTCAGCTTTATTATTTTATTGCGAGGCAGGATGGTTACCACTTGAAAACTTTTTGCAAAGTGTTTGTGAATTAAGAGATGAAATCGCCAGTTTTTCTAGAAGAGGAAAACTGACCGGAAGCCGAGAAGGTCTATATTGTTTATTGTGATGAAACTGGTTACTCGTCACCATATTCGAGAAATTGAATACCTTTAATCTTCAATTACAAGGAGAATACACATATGTTGGATACGAATGATAAAGTTAATCCTTTTTGTAGAAAATTATAGTTGTGTTGTGGAGCAGAAATTTAAAGCGAACGCCTAGAAATATTTCCAATTGTGGATGAATTTGTTAAAACATACAAGGCTAAGAACAATATGTAAAAATTGTATCTGTAACCATTAAAAATCATTTAGCCATGCTGGCCAAGAATTTTAAAATTATTACCTTCCTGACGACAACTTGGTAGCTAGTTACGAGTTGGTTAGGGTTGCATTTCAAAATACTACCGAAAATCTCTCAACTGCCGAATAAGATGTCTTCATAGATTTCATGATAAGTGTCGAAATCAAATGACGTTTTAGTAATAAATCTCTCTTTGAATTTTCGGCAGGGGTGCAAGGTGAGTTTTCAGCACCGAAAACAAGAGAATTTCGTATACAATTACCATTTTCAAAATCTTTAATCAATTTTTTAAGAATATTTTCTTTTCGATATGCTAGCACCCCCATTTAGTGTTATCATGCCCTCCTAGGACGGCGCGCTTTACAGGTTGAGAATCTCTGAAGTAAACAATAAAGTATTAAATTCATGGTCACGTGAATGACTTAAATACATCTCGTTGGTTTCAATTCGGAATATTCTTGCTCATTTTATATTTCATCGCTTAACATGCAACTCCTCCCATCTCATTTTTTTGAAATTTCAAAGATGAAAAAATACTCAATTTTTCATTTTGTTCATAAATCAGTTGTTGATAAAAAAATAATACATTTTTCTGTAAAATTAAAAACTTTTATTATTCAATGCAGTTATTTCGTAGTAACCTATTTGAATACCATTTCACAAACAAAAATAATAATGAAAACTCTCTATTTAGTTAATAAATTTAAAGTGCGGGACACATGTAATAATTTGGCCTATCGCGAATATTTGTGATTTTTTTCTCATCTGATAAAAGCACGCGGTCTCATCTTTATATCATACTAGCTGAACCCGGCAATGCTTTGCTATTGCTAGATTTGTGAATATATATAGATTAAATGAACAGAATTGAAAGTTTGATATCAATTATTGTATTTATTTAAAATTAGATATCTTTATATATAAAAGGCAGTATTCGTACATGTGCTTTGATGTGTGTGCATCGAATCTTGAATTTCCAATGAAATATATTTGCAAAGATTTATGGTCAGTATCCTTAAATGGTAATAAAGAACCTTTTTTTATGATATATTTGTCCTTGAATCTTGAATGCTGGCATAGAATTCTCAGTTATTATATTCATTGAACCAAATGAAGTCATTTGAAAGCATGTGTTATAATTTCGTATTCTATTCAAAAAATACTTCGACTGTGTTGTAGTACCATCGACCAATGAGAACATGGCTCACGTGGTGCCTTCAATGGCTTCAAACACCTCGCTGTACAGCGGTTCAAACTTACAAGGTCCGTTCTAAAATAGCCCTCCTGTTGCTTCAGAACGGGACGTTAATATAATTAAACTAAATCAAGAATTCTAAATATAATTTAATTATTCTGTAAGTGTAATGTTTTTTTGTTTCGCATATTTTTTTCAATTTTACAGCAAAAATTGCTAAAAAGAACGAGATAAGCTTCAAAATTTTTACCCCATTTAAAATTGTATATAATTTGAGTTATTAAGCAGAAATGTTTGTTATACCTTAAATGCTCGTAAAAGTTTTAAATACTAAATAAAAATTATATTTAAAACATTTTATAGATTAAATTGAACTTTATAGGCATTTACTTATTAAAAATGCTGTTTTCCAAAAACAAGGTTTACCAGATTTCGAAATGTTCCATGCGCTTCAATTTTAGTTCAAACTTCATGAAATTTTAAATAAGTATATAAACATATACAGAAAATAATTTTTGGCATTCATTTAGAAATTATATTGTTGTTAAACTGCAAAGTACTTTCTTCCTTAACAAATATTGGGAATACTTTTTTTCCAAAATAATTCTTTTCGAGTTATGTGTTTTCATTTTGAAATTCTTTTCTAAAACCTAAAAATTTATACAAATTTTTGTAAGAAAAGTGTTAGAGAAAGTAATAAAAAATTAGAGTGATTTCGGGTAATTTTGGAGGGCATTTCACATTTATCATTAAGGCCATAAATTGTTATTAAAATAATATTTATACCCATAATTCAGAATATATATATCGCAATGACGAATTTCCCATAAGCAAGTCTTCAATTCAAATAATCCGAACAGAAAAACGGAAGGAACGCGTGGAAAACATAAAAATTGATTTCCCAAACGAGGTACCGGATGTAGTGACCTTACACTGGAATGGCAAACTGTTGCCTGCTTTGAGTGCTCGAAAATCGAAAGAAGAACGCTTGCCTATAGTTATTTCATATGGAGTTAAAAAACAACTCATTGCTGTGCCGAGACTGGATAATTCTACAGGAAAAGGTCAGGCACAGGCTGTTTGGAAGGCGTTCTTAGATTGAAATCTCGAAGACAAAGTCCAAATTCTCTGTTGTGATACTACGGCTTCGAATACAAGTCGTTTTAATGGTGCTTGTCAGCTCCTCGAGCAAAAACTTGACAGGGAAATGCTTTTTTTCTCTTGCCGCCATCATGTATACGAACTTTTATTAAAGGCCGTATTCGAAGTGAAAATTAAACAAGTGGCAACAAGCTCCGATATTCCACTCTTTAAAAGGCCCAAAGATAATTGGGAAAACATCGATCCCACTAAAATACAGTGCTATAGAAAAACAGTGGAATTGTTTCGAACCGTAACCGAACTCGAAAATTTGCTTGACATTTACCGCGCTGAACTTAAAATTGTTATGGTCAGAGATGACTATCGAGAGTTGATCGAACTTTCTATCGTATTTTTAGGTGGAGATGTAGAAAAAAAATAAAATCAGACCTCCGGGTGCCATGCACCAAGCTAGATGGATGGCCCGAGCGATTTACTCCCTAAAACTATCGTCATTTAGTTCTCAGCTGAAATTAAACACCAAGGATAAGGAAGCACTGTTAGACGTCTGCTTATTTATCGTGACAATCTACGTTAAACTACAACAATCTACGCTTCTATGGAATTTGGCAGTTAAGGCACCCTACAAAGATTTGTGCTTTTTGAAATCTTTAAAAGCTTACGAAAAAGTGAATGAAAGTATCTCGAAAGCTGCTTTACAGAAATTTAGTCAGCACATTTACACAGAGAAATTTTCTCGATCCATGAGAAAAGATACATTCCATCGAAGGAAGAACTTTGAGATTCATTGTATGGTGAATTTGATACATTGATTTTGTAGTTTTTTATTTAGTTATTTATTTATATCACCCAATTGCTACCTGTTATTTTATTTTTTTACAAAGAAAAGCATCGATGATTTCATATCAGACAAAAGCCAGTCATTGTTTTCTAGACTCAAAACTGATTATAGTTTTCTCAAAGAGAGTCACTTTTCATGGGCGAATAACGTTTCGTTTCTACACTCGGAAAAGACAGTCCCAATGCTTAGAGCAGTGAACGATACAGCTGAAAGAGCGGTAAAAATTATGCATGACTTTGATGGTTTAATAACGGTTGAGGAGGAACAAAAACAATTTTTGTTACGTTGCGTACAAGGACACAGTAAGATCTATCCTGACAGTAAAAGCAAACATTGAAACGAAAATAAGTACAGTAATGTTTCTTTTACTGTAATATGGTAATAAATATCTGCTTAGAATAAATTGGTGTCTTATGTACCAAAGAAACATACATTTTACAATCTTTCCATAGTATTCCCCGTACAAGATTTCACGTTCAAATTTGATCTAAAGTCGGCACGGGTTACCGTTATCTTATTGCAATAATACGTTTTATTTATGTTACTGAGGTGAAATAGAAAGAAAATAGAGGATATAATAATATATACTTATATAATAATATTAATATATATATACTTATACTTATAAAATTTAGAGAATTAATGAGTAATGGTACAAAGCATCGAATGGCTATAGCTAATAGTAATGAAATTATTAAAAATCAAATTAAAAAAGATATTGAGAAATTTATATTAAATATGGCAATAAAATATAGTCTGCCTCTAGAGGCATTTAATGAATATAGACATAAAACATTATTAGATCTTTTTAACTATAATTTTAAATCTAATGATTTTAATAGATATCCTGATATTAAAAAACATATTAAAGAATTGCAAACAGATTTTGTAATAGTCTATATAGACAAAGTGCCGAGTGATTTTGCTATAATTTGTAAATATTTTTACAAAAAAATACTTAATGATCATATTATTAATAGTGATATTTATAAAGAGACAAAATTAGGTGAAAGAGAAATTTCTAATAGAATTCAAGCCTTCCATAAAAAATTAGGAATTAACTATATTAAAAAAGTTTATCCTCACATCTTTCTTGCACCAAAATTTCACAAGAGTCCTCTTAAATTTAGAAGTGTTACTAATGGCTGCAATACTTATATTACGAAATCAGGCAAACTCTTGCAAAACTACATACAGACAGTGATAGAGAATTTAAATAAGCAAAAAGATACAATTATAGTAAATAATAGTGTAGAGATATTAGATGCAATTAAAGATGTAGAAATAACTAGTGTACATAATTTTGACTTCCAGGATTTATTTAATAGTATAGATATTGAAGATTTAACTAATACCTTAGTAAATATATATAAAGATTATGATCTTAAAAAAGATATTAACATTAATAATTTTAAAAATCTTATTAATCTTGTTCTAAAAGAAAATTATATCTTTTTTGAAAATAAGATTTTCCATCAAATTAAAGGATTACCTCAAGGAGGCCCAGCTAGTAATGGTTTAGCAAATATTTATCTTCACTACTATGACAAGGATTTGGCTAATTATAGCCATAGTATATTATTCCGCTATATAGATTATTTAATATTATTCAATAAAGAAATTGGCCTTAAGCCACATATTGACTTCTATCCTGATTATTTAAAACTTATAAAAACTAATGACAATGAATTAGCTGCAGAATTTTTAGATCTAGATATTAAAATCATAGATAATAAATTAGTAACAGATATCTTTGATAAAAGAAATGCATTTAATTTTCAAATTAATAAATTCCCTTTTTGGAATAGTAATCTTAGCATTTCTGTCTTCAAGAATTTAGTAAAAAATTATATAATTAGAATTAATAATTTAGTAACAGACATTGATATTAGAATTAAGAACATAAGACATTTTTACTCCTTTGCCCAGGATTATGGAATGCCTATAGGTTTTCTAAGAGCATATATAGATAGGAAATATTTAGGTCATTTAAAATAAATCACTCATATTCGTTTATAAAAGAATATTTTTATTTCTTTGTTAGTGGGATTGTGTTTTCACTTATTCCACTCGTAATGTGTAGTTTTATTCAAATTTGGCTATTGAGTTATTTGTTTCAGATTTATTACATAGATGGCGCCAGGATCTTTCAAGTGAAAATTTCCTTTTTAATAGACATTTTTAACTATTTTCTAATATTTTCTAGATAACTATATGTATTTCAATTTTTAATATAGTTTTGAGAATTTTAATATAGGTATCTTACTAATTCATGATATCAAAAATTAATTATATTATTTATTCAATTATGCTGATTCATGGTAAGATTTTTTATTGTGGCAACATGTGATGTCAATATGCATGGCGGGCTATATTGAAAGAGATGAATTCTGGTAAGTTTAAGAAGAGACACAGATTAGTTTATGTTTAATGTAAAGTATGGGTATTTTATTGAATTATATATTTACTGTCTTTAGTGCAATATAATGATATTTACATATTTTATCCTGAATTTTAGTCGTTTATATATAGTCATGCTTTATAGTTAGGGTTACTATAAGACTTTTCTTTCTAAATTCTTTCATTTTAGGTTAAATTACCCTGTTTGTTTTTTCAACACAATAGTAACAGGGATGGTTAGTACAGCAAAATTAATTTAACCTGGCTAAAGCTTGTCCACAGCCAAGCTGCTATATTAATTGTTGAAAACTCCATTTACTTGGATTGCCTATTTCATTATTTTTAATAACAACAGTGTTCTTTCACATGTTGACATATAATGTTTAAACTTGATTTTTGTTTATGGTATATTTAGTAATTTCAATTTATTTTAGATTTTATTTAAAATTGATGTATTGTTCAAATAATGACTTTTTGATATTATTTAATTCTTGTTTACTTTCTTTCTGTACGATTATATACTAGTTATATTTGGATTTATATTATATATATATATATATATAGCAATGAAATTTTGTGTTTTGTCTGAATAGTGCTCCTATTAATGCCTACACAATTTCAAATTGATTAGTTAAAAATGAATTTGAAGATTAATGGTCACCCTAAAGGGAAGGAGCAAAAATTATTATCACACCATCTAAATGTTTTTTCTCTGTGATCAATTTAATTGCCATAAACTTTTTTTCTGAAGTTTTAGTATCTTTTTTCCCAGTTGTCCAACATTTCAAGTGCATAATTTTGAAATAATTTTATCGTTGAACTCTAAATTAAAATAGATATTTTAAATATACCTACATTGAGCTAAGAGATGGAACTAAAATCTTAAGATCAGAAGAATGTTGAAAATCGATGTTCTTTCCCTGGATCCCTCAAATGATAAGGACTACAACGCTTAACTTTTGTTTACCTGCTCGGAACTAAGAGTCCAAGCTTTAAAATAAAGAAACATGAACAAATATCAGGATGTGTAGCGCGTATTTTTAATAAATTTTATATACAAAAATTTGCTATTTAAAAAGTGGTACATATTTTATTAACACGACCATTCACATCCAAATGTTTTTTTTAAGTCTATTAATCTAAAAAACCTGAAAGTTAAAAAAACAATCTCGTTGTTTTTCTCCCCAGGGCCTTTCATTTGGGTTTTATGTAAACTCAGTTCTACATACACGGTTAACCGAACTAGGGAGGGGAACTCTGTTCGGATAACGACTTTTTCAGTTAATCCATGAACCCCTATAACTATTTTGCATCTGAAAACAGTTTATCATTTTGAAGCCCTATCAGTGTAAAACGAATTCCAATCTCTTTCTGTAGGCTACACTTCTGTTCTGTATGAAAGTTAAAATTACATTTTTTGGAATTATAATAGATACATCAATAAAATTTATTGAAATATAACTGTTGAATGTAATACTGTAATTTTTCTATCATTGATTTACTTTTAACAGTTCTTTTGTACAATAGATGGCGACACGTCAACGTCAAGAGATAATTGATAGTAAATTTTTAAAGAAAGCTCTATTTTTTCCGGAAAAGGTGTCAATGATGTAGAAAGCAAAATATATGATTTGGTTTTACGAAACGAAACTGCCAGCGGATGCTCAATGCGCGTTTTGACGTTGCTGTGGACGCAGGCCTCCTGATCTAAAAACAATATATCTATGCTATGGAAAATTTGCAGAAACAGGCAGCGTTTTTAAGTTTCTAATAAGTGGCAGGCCTAGTTTGAGCCAAAAACTTTTGAACGCGTTCAGCTTTCATATCAGTGGAGAGGAAGAATCCGATAGCCAAGCAGCAGGAATATGGAGGCTATAGCATTTATAGCTTCAGCCGTAGCATACCGTGAGAAAAGTGGCGTAAGTAGGGTGGGCGCCATTTCCACCGGGCGCAAAATTGAAGAATCAATTAGTTATATATAAAAGAAAAGTACGTTTTTTTATTCTTATTTCGTCAGATTCTAAGAATTAACGTGGTTACAATCAACTATGGGAAAACATAAATAATCCAGTCCCTTTTACAGCCTGAAAACCAGCTCACTCTTGGTTTCTCAAAACAAAATAGCAAATAGTTTTATAATAAAATGAGCTGATCACAAATACCGATTCTTCGAAAACTCGTTAGGATCCTTTTGAAAGATTTGTGTCTCGATAGGTGGTGAACACCCAGATAATAAATTGATGAAATTCTCATTGCGTCTACAGGTTTCTCACGGTATAGTTAATGCTGAAATGCTATAGCCTCCATATTCAAACTGCTTGACTATCGGATTCTTCCGAAGTTCACATAAAATAATTAGGAAGAAATTGCTATTCCTACTTTGAAAGAACAGAGTAATGCATGGAAAGAAATATTTCTACTTCTTTGGTGAAGTGTAAAGGAAATCCGTTCTAAATCGTAAATATTTATATTTCCTAGGGATAAAAAGTAATGTATAGAAATTTTCATTATAATTCGCATTAGAGAAAATTTTTCAGTCAATTATATTATATGTATACAGTTTATCTTAAAATTAATTTAAGTACCTAAATAATGGAACGTATATTTGTTGTCCAATCCATCCATTCCATCCCTTCTTGGTGTGGATTGTGGATTCAGGTCATACATGATACTTTCAGTAAGTCTTTTCATTTCTTTTGTTGCAAGAGTGGTATCTTGCTAGACATCGGTTCCTCAGTGGCATATGAACGAAGGGTAGGGGTATAGTTGTCTCTTCTCAATGGGTGATTTTCGCATGAGGCAGTTTCGAGTTAGTATGCCAGCCTAAAATAATATAATTATAAAGATAAAAGTGCATCTGCTGATTCTTCTCAATTGTTGATAGAAATTATTTCTTCCTCACACGGTTCAATAAAAACTAAAAATAATTATTTTAAATAGGATAGTTGTCTCTATTCGGGTTGCAATCTCTGTACCTTTAAATTGTTTAACAAATAAATAAAACTAATAAAAACGCGGCTAGAATTGACTGAAATGTCCAATATAACACTAAAAAATATTAGTTCTCAATAATGTTTTAATGGTCATTTATGTAGCAAATAGTTTTGTTTTACAAAAGCGCCCTCTGAAGAAAATAAACAGTGTCTCTGTCCAAAGATCTCATAAAATGCACTCTCTAAAAGATAAAAATAAGCTGAACGAAAACGGCTGTCAATAGCTCTTTTTTTAGTGAATTGAAAGAATGGATTTTTAAATTATTTCATAATTTTTTAATATTGAATTTATATTCAATTATTAAAATATTACGGAATCTTGAAATAAACATTTTTGTCGAATTCATTCTCAGATGAAGCTCGATCACTTCCCGATGGAATAAAATTTTAATTTAATTAATCAGTCAACTGATAATTAAATGATGAACATCAGTATTTTTAAGTGTACAAAATTTTTTAAATGTAGCACACCTAAAAGAGGGTGAAGAATTGATTACAACATTACATCTTTACAAACTTGGAACAAATCATATGTGTTTTAAATAAAAGTGTTTAAAAAGCGATTTAAAATAGTAAATAAGTGTTTAATTCTTATAAAAATGTTTTTTTCTTTTTAGTTCATGAGATACGGCTGGCTAACAACCTATAGCTGGCGATGTGAACCCATCGACACTTCAAACAATCCTGTTTCACTTAAAGTAAGTTGTTCTTTTACGGATGAATGATATTTTGCCCAGTTTCAAGAGATTTGCCAAAATATATTTTTTTATAGCTTCAGTGGATGGGTTGGCAACGCGTGTGTTTTCAAGAATTGTAAATATGATTCTAATTCATTTAGTTTCATGGTACAACATTTATTAGATGGATTCAGTCACGTTTTGATAGAAAGTAGACACTTGAAAGATACTGAAACTTTCCTTGCCAATTTTTTGCTACAAACTTCATATACAGTGCACTCCTGATTATCCGGGTTAATAACCGGGAGGGATCGCACGGACAATAGAAAAACACGGATAAACCGAAAATTCCTTTTCATTAAAGAAAAATCAACATGAGTACAAAAATATAAAAATTACTTACATTTGCATGCTGTATAACATCAAACTAGGAATTTTCCTTCTAATATTTGCTGCTTAAAAAAATCTATGATGAGTCTTTGCTTCTGCTGTTTGTTCATCTCTTGTCGTATATGACATATATTTGACGAACCGCAGTAATATCACCGTAATCAAATCCTCTTTGTCCCATAAAATCTAACAAAGTTTCCACTGATTGTAGAGCAGCAGAATGAGAAATTGTATTTCCCTCATTTAGTACATCTTCTTCATCAGTACTAGCTGATTCTCCAATATCAAGTTTTTTAAGGATTTCTAATTTTTGTTTAACATTTAAAACGTTTCGTTTTCGTTTCACATCACTCATTTTTACCAGTAAAAAATTTCACGCTACTAACTGACGATAAACAAGACGCAAAAACTAAAGGAAAACGTGCGAAAGTGAAAGAAGACGAAGAAGTTAAAGAATGGCGTGTCGGGGCGAAGCGTATTCTTACGAGAATGAGCTAGTAGGATGTGGATGATTCATTTCTCGGAAAATTAGGGGTTGAACCGGTAGAGATAGCACGTGGAGGAAGAAAAAAAATCTATTCTTTAGCCTCCGCAGTCACGGCTCACTAGTTTCACGGAATGAATCTCTCGATCGAACATCAACATCGATTTTACATGCGTGATAAGCGTGAAAATGTTTCTCTTTAAATTTTTTTGTGAGTCCGGAATGAGCACGGATAATCCGCAAGCCGAATAATCCGCGCACGGATATTCGAGAGCATACTGCAATAAAGATTTTTTCCTTAATATTTTATTTGCTGAAAGGCCTTATCAACCACAACCTTAAGAAAACTAAGAAACAATACAGAGACGACAAGATAGAGATCTGGATGGTAAAGTATTTGTGGGTTAGAGTTGGTTTCAATTACCTAACCTACAATTTTGCTTGCCTGGTTTAAAATATGCTAGAGCTAAGAAAACAAGGTTTAAGTTAAAGAAAATTTAATTACAACATATTTACAAGTCTTTGTACAATTGCAAGATTAGTGAAACACGCTTATAGATTAAGTCAGAATCGCTCCGGTAGCGGCAGTGTTTTATTCTTCTGCTTCGCTGGTTTAAAAATAGACTGAAGAGTTGCTGATTTGCATACTTTCCGAGATAAAAAATAACCACAAAGCGGCACTGTCAATTTGATTTGAACCTCGTGGCAAATGTCAGTTTTTAGTTTCACTTTGTAGTACCGCTACAGGGACTCCCCCTCCAGTGTCAACGTAGATTTTTTGGATCAATTCGAAAGCGAACCTTTCTGCCAAACCTAATGGCTGTTGTTACTGGTTCGTGCTTCTTACCTACTGCTGGCGGTGGCTCGTCTTCCGATGCGAGGAATGCTGGCTTCAGTCGATCGACACTGATAAAAGATGATTTTCCTTTAATAAGCAACTTAAAAAGTTTGTCTGACTACACATTTTTATAACATTACATAAAGGTACTTCATTACAATCACGCGCATGCGCCTACACAGGAGCGATAACGTCACAGGCAAAACAAATACTATGCGACAAACTATTACAAATATGATCTCTCCGTTGTGGGGTCAACCGTTCTTTTCGCATTATTAGTCTCGTAGTTATTAGCGATTCAAATCTGTCAGTATTTTGTCACACAAGAACGTTCGACCGACTATCACTTCATATTGAAATCATCAATAGATGTGTATAACTTGGCAGTCGCTTCAAAATATTTGTTTACGATATCTACATTTTTTAAAAATTTCTTTGAGAAGTTCAGCGTCTGCTGAAGTGGAAATTAAAATTAGACTGTTTCAAGTGTTTCTATCTACTTATTAAATCATTTTCCCCTAACGATTAAGACTAATTCGAGTAATTTGCGGTGCAAATTAATACCTCTGGGGCGTTTTAAGTTAATAATTTCCATGCCATTTTACATTTTGCGTCAAACTAAAGACAATTTTCTGCATGGAGAGAAATTTTATTTCTCTAGTTAACTTATTGTCCCAGGTGCTTCCAATTACTTCCAGCTTGTTAATTACGTTGCGATGCGATCGATGGAGATTCAACTGAAAGATCGCGAATTCTTTATTTACTGGAATCTTCTTGAAATCATAGATTTGCGTGTAAAATATCCACAAAGAAAACATTGTTAGATTTGAAGACTATTTCCCAGCATTTTTTGCATAAAATATTTACACATTTGTGGATTTATCTACTATTTTTAGAAAAGCAGATACAACATGACTCAGCAGTGAGTGGAATTAATGGAACCTGCATGATGTAGGATTGCGATTACAAAGTCGTGGAGAAAGACATGTTTTATAGTATGTCCCGATGGGTTGGGTGTTGAGAGCAGAATACTTATATAGCGGCCTTGACCTTTTTCCATAGTTGTATACTGGAAGTAGAGGATGTGATAGATGAAATGAAATTAATCCAAAATTCTTTCTGACTACGACGACGTATGCGGCGACCAAGGGCCTGTTTGAAAGCGACAAGGTTTTCTGTTGTTTGGTGCCTTCGAAATCTACTCCACAAATTCTTTTATCTTCTGCGACTGTCACGACAAGCTGCATTCCACCACAGTTTACAAAATTTTCTTAGGCTTAGAAAAGTCTTTGGAATGGTGTTATTAGCGGCGTTTATTATGGCATCAACAATATGCTGTACAGCTTCTGAAATGTCTGCAGTACTGACCATAGTCTCTGTAGTATCCGCCAGTTGCGAAAATGCAGTCCAGTCTGCCCGTTGGAATAGAAAACGCGGAGGACAAAGAGTCACACCGCCACTATCAGCATTGGAGACAATTAAGGGATAGAGATCACCTTCCAACTGAAAAATTCAGCAACGACAGTAGTTCAACAGATAGCCAGATCAAGACTGTGGAAGGTACGTGTGGGTTCATGGAACTAAGTTCTCTCGTCAAAGTTGAGCAGACAGAGACAGTTATCAGAGAAAAACTGTTGAATCTGCTGCCCACAAGAATTTGTATTAGACGAACCCTACAAAGTGCTTTGTCTATTGAAATCGCCCAGTAGTATAAAAGGTGCGAGAAGTTGGTCCACCAAGTTGTTCAGTTATTGTTGACGAATAACATCATGTGGCGGGAAGTAAATAAAACATATTGTAATTAGTGATCGTGTATAAACTTGCACAGCCACAGCCTGCAAATTTGTATGTAAATTAAGGGGTGTGCTCGGGTATAAGTTTGAGGTCAAGATACAGACACCACCGGAGTTAGTCCCCCCAGTGTCACTATCCCTCCGAACACAATTATAGCCCCGTAGTTTTAATGGTACAGTAGACTTCAAGAATGTTTTTCCTGGAGTCCAATGCAAGCAGGATGAAAAGTGTTGAAAATGGTCTTGATGTCTTGTAATTTGGACCGAATGCCACGACAGTTCCAGGAAACGAAGGTACCCATTAAGAAAATGGTGTTGGAAGGGAGATAGTAGGAACAGTTGATGGAGTTGACGAAATATCTCAACTCATTTCAAAATTTTCATCCTCTTCCTCAGATGGGTGGAGAGAAAGGCGATCAGGACTTTTGGGTGCACTGAAAAGGGACGTTAAGTCCTTGTGAACATTACCCTGATTCACCAGCCACAAACCAATAGAATTCTGAAGGAGACACTTTTTTAATTTTGACGGTAGATCTTCCGACGGAAGACAGCTTTTCGAAAGCTTTAGGGTAAGAGAGAGTTCTGTGACTTTGATTTTCTTTTCTTATGATGTTTAGATTGTTCTGTATGGAGTCATATTCAGAAGAATTTTCAGGGGTTTCAGTTTTATTGGCCTTTATGGCAGATGTCTCGATAAGAGCAGAGGCATAACTGACACCGGGTATAGGTGTCTGTGCTGTGACCTTGCTTCTGGATTCGGGATAGGATAAATTTTCTTTAAATTTAACTGCAACTATTTGCTTTTCTATTTGCCATCGTGGACAGGAACGGGAGTATGAAGTATGATTGCCACTGCAGTTGACGCACTTTTCTTGTGCAGTGCACTGTTGGCTGTCATGTCCTATCTCTGCAAAACGGGCGCAAGTGATAGTCCCGAGTCAGGCACCCTTAGCGTGACCAAAACGTTGGCATTGAAAAAACCGCATTGGATTAGAGATGTATGGTCTGACGGCCAATTTTATGTAACCAGCTCTAATCGATTCTGGTAATTTTTGTTTATGGAATGTGAGAATTAATTGTTTCATGGGGAGGAGTTGTCCCTCTCGCCGAATAGAAATACCTCGTGCATGAATCACTGCCTCGGAATTCAACTCTTCGGTGATTTTTCTACGGTTTCATGAAGTAATTCTCCACATGTTACGACACCATTGCAAGTATTGAGGGTTGTTTGAGGAATATCAGACACAGGTATTGCCCATAAAGCTTTCAGTTTTAGTATTTGCTGAGACTGCTTGCGAGATTTTACTTCAACAAGCAGGTCACCAGAACGAAGCTTACGAATTGACTGAATTTCTCCAAGAGAACAAGATACAGCTTTTTCTACGAGCAACAGTATGAAAAATCTCTCTGCTCTGTGAAATTCGTTGTACTATAAAAAACATTCAAAATGGTTTTCTTGAATTTTAATTTGGTTCGTTCGTTGCCCTCTGAAGGGAACTTTTTTTACACCACCCAGGCAAAAAGAGAAAGGAAATTCGAACCCCAACGGCACCGCCCACCACCGAGACCAACAAGGGACGGCAGTTACCGGCTCTGGGCAATCCCAGCCTCGGCACTTACCTTGGTGATAGCCGGGGCCTATACGCTCAGAGTCACCTCCAGGAATGTTGACCACCCTTAATGCGAAGCCCAAGAGAATGACCCTTTCGCTTTATCCCTTTAGGGAGACGAACGAAGTGGTTGGGATACCGGCCGATTGATACATCGGCGACAGAAATGTACCACCCGTCTAATGGCTCGCCACGCACGGCCAACACGTGGAGGTATTTTGCTGTCCATGAGAAGCAAGAAGCAAACAGAGCGGCGTCAACTTCTGATGGAGAGCTCCCTCGCCTACCCTCGAGGGAAGGAAAAACAAAAAGCCAAAAGCAGAAGAAGGGGGAGAGGGTAAACTGGAAAGGAGGCCAGACAGTAGGGTACCTCGGGGACGTGAATCCCGTCACATCTGAAGAAGATGTGCCCCTGAGGGGCTCTGATACATTGGAGATCTGAAGAGCAATGAAGGATCAAACAGGTGCAACTCGGGTGACGATAAATTTTCAAAGGAAGAAAAAGTTTTCAAACAATCACAGGAAGCAAAAATCAGCTTTGTTTCTTACATATATTACTACAATGAACAGAAAAAATTCACTACAAGAGGAGTGACCTAAGCCTGAGGGTTAAGGTAAAAACAATCAGTTTCGCAAAAAAAAGAACTTAATTTGTCCTTGATCTAAATCTCTAACAATGTCTGAGAAAAGTTATAGAAGTCCAAACTGCCCTCACTTACAAGTAAATTGAAAATCGAAATCAATGATATTTGCTCAATAATAATGACAATTTAGAAATTGTATTATTTATTTATTCATTTCCCCAGAAATTGGAAGCTGGTTTTTCAATCTCGTTTTTAAAACCTACTTATTTTTGTCATCTTTATTACCCAAATTGTATTGAAGATGCAAGTTACTTAAGTTGTATCAAACGTTTGCTATGAATTGTGGAAATGTTGCATTTTAAGGGATAATCATGCTATTGCCTCAAACATGTGAATTAAATAAGATTTAAAATATGTTTTAAAATATTCAATGATAGCCATAATTTTATGATAAATAAATGAAATATCCATCCGTAATCCAGAAATAAGGATCGACAGTGACAGGATAGATCTGAACATTTTGTTTGTCAGGAGAAAATGCGGGCCACTCATATTTAAAATCTATGATTTATTTTTTGTAATGAACAGATAAAAGTTTCAACTATAATTTTTACAATGCAGAGCGTCCACCAACTCTGTAGTGGGAAAAAATTTCAGACCTCCCCATTCCTTTTAACTTGTATTTATTTCAGAACAGCGACAGCTATAGTCATAGATGTGGTATCTAGTCATTATTAAGTGAAGTCAGCGTTTTTATTTCGAGTACTGTATAAGATACAGTATAAAGGTAAAATAAAAAGTTCGAGATTCGTCGATTTTATACCAAAACTCACCTTGTACACGTCAGAATTAAGAATCCCAAATGGATCGAAAAGCTCTTAAATATTCATGCAATAAATCTACGATGCTGTGCGACATTCAGAATATAGTAGCAACATCGCGAATATAATTATATTTCTTAAGAAATGTATTTAATAAGATCTGGATTCATGCCTCGCTTTGGAAGTAAGACAAGAGAAATCTGATTTCGCACGCCCTCTCTAAATTCCCGCACCACACTAGCGGAAGGACTTTGAAGCACTTCATATGATTTAATATGGAAACAGAAAAAAAATAGATTATTTCCAGTCGATTCTATTATTTCTTTATTTTAGCACCACTATGGACCTATTGGATTATGCGTAAAACTCAAAATAATAAAGTCTCTTAGAATTAACAAATTTTTAACTCTCCTAATGGTGCAAACATCTTTTTCTGTTTTTCAGGTTCAGTTCGAAAGCAGATAGTTCCTATTTATATGCACATTTTTAAAAAGAACTATGGATAAAGTGCTCTTAAGATTTCAGAGATATAACTAAATGCAAAAAAGATCGGTTCATTAACTTTCAAAGCTAAGTTTTCTCACCTGAAAGCTACAAACTCAAAATAATTGGGTGATTGAAAGGGTTAATTATTCAGACACAATATAAAACGTGCTGTTATACACGAATAAATTGCATTTCCTATTTATATAAGTTAGGAACTTGCATTCACTTTTATATTCATTATTACTTTAAAGAATTTATAAAGCTGTGACTCATCAGAAACTTTAAAAAATGACCTGGTTTACATAAACATCTTTCTTTTTGTATTTATAATTGTTAGTATTTTGCCTTTCTCCTATTAAATTCCTTATATGATCAGACAAGTAGGCTTTGTTTATTAAAAAATGCTTTAGAGGTATTCTATATTGAGAATACAACTTGTATATTTCTTATGTTAAGGAGATCTCAAATTTGCTGGATGTGTTTATCGAAAATTAAATTAATCGAATATTTAGATAAAGTAAGCATATTTGCAGTAACACTTATTAATTCTGATTTTTCAGCATTTGTTTATAAAAAGAATTGTTGACTCTCTTCACATTTCTGTTCAGAGGTAAACTATCTTACCAATTTCAACAAATTTCAGGAGAGCCAAAAGAAGTTCCTGAGCACAATATACTACAGAGCGCAATTAAAATCTTGTGGGACATAATATAGTTTACTTATGAGGTATAGATTTAAAATTCACAAATTTGAAACCGTAGCCGATGGGTCAATCTGATTTCGTCTGCAAGTTTCTGCCCCTCTACATTTGAAATTTTTACTATATTTAACAGACGTTTCTACCTAATAATATTCTATACAAAATTGCTAGAAAAAATAAATTTGCTTTATTTTCAAATTATTGCAACCAAATTGATATTTTGATACACTTTTACTTCGGTTATGAGATATTTCCTTAAAAAAAATTAACATTATATTTGACTAATATATCATTAAATAATGCAGAATTTTACTGTTGATTGAGGCGATATTGTACTGTTTCGTTCAGGAACTTGTTTTCACGGAAGAATAGGTACGGATAGACCTGTTCGCTTCCTTCGCTATGTATTGCAGTGCTCAATTCTTCTTGACTGCAGTTAATCTCTTGGTTTTTATTCCGAAGTACTGATACGACACTGCCCATCAGAGAATGAGGTCGGGATAATGCAAAAGCGATATAAATATAAAAATTAGTAAAATTTTACAGACGATACTTTACCTATAATGTGCAGATTTATCGTTAACGAAGTTGAAACTACCCATATTGTTCTGATTTTGTCTAAAAGTTTGAGTCACTCTACATTTCAATTTTTAACACATTAAAAAGATCTTTCTACCTAATGGCATTCTTTATAAAATAGATGAATACACTGGGTTAAATTTTCAGGGTATTGCAGCCAAAGTGAAATTTGATGCACATGTACTTGGATTATAAGATTTTTCCTCAAAAAAGAACACCCTATCAGATAGCATAAAATAAAATAATGTGGAACGAAAGAGGAGAAATTGTAGTGTGACGTGTAAAAAGTCCAGGAACTTATTTTATTGCGGAAGAATGAAGACGGATAGACCTATTCGTTTCTTTCGAAGTAATTACCCTCTACAACTATGCATTTCTGTCCATCGCCCATACAAAGCGATAAATGCGTAATACAAGCCGTTGCTGCTTCTTTTCTTGAGAGTCGTTTGTTTTACTCTAAAGCATATCGTAATGAAAACTTTCCTATTTAAAAATAATTCTTTCTATATGCCACTTGCCAATGAAGTAGAATTAAAATATTTCGCATATATTTGTGGTGTGCATTCATGCTCGCACGTTATCCCACACACATCAATTGCTCCACCGCAATTTAATTTTGGAATCCGCTACGCTTCTTGCTGGGAGAAGAAGGTGATGATGCCACAGCAGTCGTATGATGATGTGTGTTTGGATAAGGAACAATTAGTTAACTTTATCATTATTTGTTTGAAAGTACTTTGCTATTGACTTCAAAGGAAAACATTATCTATCTCTTTCAGCTACTGCTTTTATTTTCATATGCATGGCTTTTGCATCTGATGATAACATTTAATGATTTATTTATGGCCAATTTCGACAAACAAATACAAAATTTTTCAAGCAGTGTGGAATTCAAAAAATAAGCAATAAGGTAACGAATCGTCCAATATGCCGTTCTTCTGCAGGTACGTTGTTTCCTCAGCGAAAAAAATTTGAAATATTTTAATCACGAAATAATGGAATATAGTTTCTAATAATAGTTAGATTAATAATAATTGTTTCCTCAAGATGTATCTTCATCATGCCTGCATAATAGTTTTGACATTCCTTGTTTAAAATTTCGATGAGATCTTTCACTTACGCTTTTCTTGTAATGTCGTCAGTCATATGATTGGTTTTTGTGGCATACTTGTATTCATTTCGCTATAGTAACCAAAACTCTTAGAAACAGCCGCTTCTTTAGGAATTTATTCTTCAAATTTCATTATATTCATAATTTATCCTTTATATAAATATTTTGAATATTTTTAACAAGTATTCAGAAAACCTTGATATTTTCATATGTTTGTTAATATTTTTTAAAACAAGTTTTTACTACGTTTAAATTCTTAATATAATTTAATCTTTTTAAAGAATTATTGTTTACAACTTTAAAATCCATTCTATTTTTTAAAAATTTTTTAGTGTTTTCAATTTTTATTATTTTTCTGATTTACATTTGGTTACACGAAGCATTGGAACAGGATTTTTTCTGTAGTGTGTATTTTCTTTAAAAAAGAAATAAATAACGATTAAATATATACTGATTGTGCTCTTCAATGTTACTAGGCGATGGTATTTCAAACTTTAAATTCAAACATCAGATTGCCATATTATTTAACTCGAGTATATTTAAGATCGTCGTATCTACTTTTATTCTTGTTTTTATTATGTCCGTTCTGATTTTAAAGCCACTGATGTATCCGAGAATCTGACATTTCTGGGGAAACACGATGAGGTTGCAATTTCTTTAATTTTGTAGAGGACTACAATAACAACTTCGAATCTTCTCCAGCAGTATTAACAACATTATTATTTTTTTTATTAAATTTTGAGAATTAGAGAAAACCACTGTGCATATTTTTTAAAAAAAAGTTGTAGCAAATTTATATATATCTACTATGAAAAGGAGAATGTGTGTGTATTTGCGATCGCCGGGTCAGACAGTTAAACCTAGAGTTACGAAATTTGGCACATGCAAATATTGGAGGGTAGGAATTTAGTACTTTGATGCCTTTTTAAAAATTTAAATGAATTAAAAAATAAACTATTATAATGTTTTCTTGATGACTTCAGACAATATTATATCACAAAAATTATTTTTATATCTTCTAAAATTTCAAATAATTATCTTTTTCTTATATTAATTTATTTCTTTATATCTTTCTTCCCAGGTTTCCAAAATTTGAAATTCAAAATTCTAAGGTAATTTTAATGTCCTAATACGAAATTGAAATAAATATCGTATTGCTCCATCATAATATCCATTGAACTAACAGATGGCGCTAAACCTCAAGATCTTAAAAAAGGAATCTCATTGTTCTTTCTATAGTCCTTTAAAATAATAGGAACTACAACTCTTAACTTTGTTTACAAGCTCGGTCATAAAACCCCAAACTTTAAATATAAGAAAGATACGTACATAAAAGGTTGGGATAAAGCTTATCTTAAAATATTTATATAGAGAAATTTGTAATAAAATAGTGGTACACACTTTTAAAACCATGTTGAATCTCATCTAAATGTTTTTTTGTGTGCACTATGTCCTTTAAGGACGGATTTACCGGACCATTTTTGGATGAAAATTTTTTTTTCAATTTTTACATTAAACGTTAGCAGAACTCAAAAACTAAATATTAAAAACAAAGCATTTCGATAATTTTTGGAGGAATTATGAGCAATTAAAAATTTGCAAATAAAGTGCCACGACCCCTTTTCACATCTGTCAAAATATAAAGAAGCCTGCTCATCATTTCCTCAACTCCAAACTTTACAATTGATATATCTTAAACATTCATTTTTATTTCAGTGAGTGGCAACAGCCTTTCGCTACAACTTATACTCGTTTCTTGCCAATGATTGTTTACTTTAGCGATTCAGTCACTGCTTTAGATTGGTTTCTGTTCTCGCTTGTTGTCTAAAGATTTTAAAATTATCGTTTCGTTTCTACTGATTTTCATCCTTTTTGTAGTTTCATTTATATATTGATAAAGCATATTTTATTTTATTATGGATCTCTTAAGAAAAGGATATCGCAAACCGAAAGGACGCCCATGTAACAGGCGTTTTGCTCAAGCTTCAAATGCTATGAAACACTGGAATAAAAGCGTTAATGAAACTGATGATAATTCTGCTGATGTAAAATCTGGAAGTAAAGATAAATAAATGCATTCATCATCAAAATAATGTAGATGGTGATTTGAATATTATTAGCAGATTTGAAGAGCCACTAACTGTTCCATTCCCTGCATATACTATAATGGACCAGATTATATGGTTATATTCGCTAAAAGAAATGCCATGCAAGAAATATCAATCAAAAACTTTATTAGTAAATGTGAAGGGTTCATATGGATTTTGCCATCATCTGTGAAAAGTGTAATCACCAATATAATTCAGCGTTTAGCAATGAAAAAGAAGAATAATCGAAAAAATTCTGCAATATCAATAAATTTGTTAAAGCATTCCTCTCTATTGGGAAAGATCACTCGGCTTTGGAAACATTTTCAACTATTTAAGGTGTTTTTGTTATGGACAGTAAGTCATTTTAGAATTTTTAATCTGACTTAGCCATTAACCCTTAGCGGACGAGTGTAGGCAAATGGACGCCCAAATCTTCTTACCTCTCGTCTACAGAGACGCTGTCGGGAGGCTCCGCCCACAAAGGGTTAAAAATAAACTGTTCCAAGAAACAAGTGCTGGATTTGTCTCGAAATGTTGGACGTCGGAAATACATTGATTGCGATTCATCTTTCGACAATGCGGAAATAATTGATGTGGGTGTATCATATGATGGTCATAAGTCTTTGCGTGGTACAGGTATCATAATTGATATTCTTATAGGGCTTGTAATTGATTCAGAAGTCTTAAGTGAGCACTGTTATGATTTTGTCAACAGTGAAGGCACACTTGGAAAGAATACTGCTGAGTTTCGATTTTAACATGATTCCTATAAATTTGAAAACCAAAAAAATTTTAATTGTTCATTAAACATCAAGAAGATGCATGCTGCTGCGATTTGTAAAAGCGATCCGTGAAAGATGTAAAATTGTGGTACATGTCTCTACTTTCTAACGATGATGGTAAAAAGCGTCAACATTTAAACGAAATAAAAGTTTAAGATTAAAATAATAATCATCACGAAAGAAGAATGTATAAACCTCGTTGCAAAATTGTTGTAACTGCTACGAGGAATATGGTGCAAGTTTGGAAGAAAAAAAATGTGTCCCTTTTGGGAGGGGCTGTAAAAATCGTGGAAGTTTGAAAGATGAAACTGTAAAATTTCTTTCAAAAAGCATTATCCGAGAATACACCAGATATTAATAAAATGAAGTCTTCTATATTTAAGATATTACAACATTGCATGACAACTCATAAATATCCACAACACAACAAATGCCCAATTGGAAAAATATCATATTGCTTTGACCAAAGGGCATTAACGAAAAATTAAAAACCAAAAAGCCATTCTTCGATAAAAACTCCTTTGTCGAATTGATACAATGGAAAACATCATGCCAGTGTATCAAAGACTGGCATCAGGAGAAATTCTAAAGCGACGCACTTCAACAAAAGTCCAAAACCAAAACAAAAATTTGTGTGGTTGCATTTGGAATAAATGTCCAAATGAGGTGTTTGTTTCTAAGTCATGATCGGAACTTGCAGTTACTTCTGCAGTAAATGAATTTAACTTTTGCTGTATGACATCTTTGCGTCTAATGAACGGCTGTGACGATGATGAAAATGCATCATCTCTTTTATTGCAATTCGGAAAGATCATCGCAGAGAGAAACTAATATGTAAACGAAACTCTTAAGATTTTAAAAATAATAATAAAGTGAAACTTGCATAAACTTGCTTAAAAACTTGCATCTGATGCTCGGATTCTGAAATCAGAGGGACTGACTTATGGGCCAAGAGCATTTTAAGTTACAGCATCGAACACTTTATTGCATTAAGCGTTACATACATTGTAATCTTGTAGATATTTTTATCTATGAAATATAAGTGGCTTAGTGGTAAGGTGTTGGCCTCGAAGCGAAGGGTTCCAGGTTCTAAACCTGATTCCACTGAAGATCCGTAGTTAATTGGGTATTTTGCGCGTTAAATCATACGTAGAAAGCCAAATGTCCTCCCGCTGGTGTGGCGTGGAAGCTTGGAGAGGAAGATGTTAGCCCCGCCATCTGACAGAAGTTCAAGATTACCAGGTATGTCCCAAAATAGCCCTCCTGAAGCTTCAAAACGGTACGCAAATGTAACTAAATCAAGAAATTCAATTAATGTATATATATAATGTATTTTCGTTTTGTATATTCTTTTTTTCAAGTTGGTTTTTCAACACACATATGAAAATACCTGTACTATAAATTCGAAATGAAAACATTTTGTTTCACTGATGATGCTTTTTCTCTTAACTCATTATTTTACCATTATTGTTATTTTGGGTAGATAATATGATCGATTATATTTAAATTTGATTGTATAAATTATTTTTTTAAATTTTAAATTATATATAAAGAGCAATTTTATGGCTTGCAGCAAAAATTTCTAAAATGAACGAGACAAGCTTCAAAATTTTTACCATATTTAAAATTGTATATCATTTCAGCTATTATGTATATGCTATGCTTTAAATGCATGTGAAAGGTTTAAATACTGAATAAAAATTATATTTGAATCATTTTATTGATTGAATTCAACTTTATAGGCATTTATTTTTTAAAAATGCCATTTTCTGAAAATAAGTAAAACGAATATCTTCCAGATTTCTAAATACTCCATTCCCTTCAATTTAGTTCAAATTTCATGAGATTATTTGTAGTATATAAATATATTTAGAAAATAATTTTTGGCATTTATAGAGAAGTTAATTGTTTTTAAACTATAAATATTTTCTTCCATATCAAACATCGGGCTTTTTTTTTTTCGAAAATCATTGTTTTCGAGTTATTTTGTGAGTTCATTTTGAAGTTCATTTCTAAAACCTGAAATGTATTCCAATTTTTTGTTTCTGAAGTGTTAGAGTAAGTAATAAAATATTATATTGATTCCAAGTAATTTTGGAGCGCATGGAATATTTATCATAATGGTCCTAAAGTGTAATTAAACTAAAATTTATATATTTAAATCAGAAGCGAATATATATATATATATATATATATGTGATATTTTAATTTTTTAACTTTCCTAAATAATCTTAACGATACCTCATTTTAAATACTTCTACTTTCAACATAATTAACGCACTACAACTTTCTTTTCAAATCACGAGTTTCAAGGGGAATTCCCTATTCTGGGTACTTAAGCGTTCTGCGCATTCATTTCTGCCCTTTTTCACGCCGACATGTCAGCTTTCAACAACAACGCGCCGCTCGGGCGTAAACTTCTGAATTCTGGTCATGGAGCTGCAAACAAATTAAATACTTTACATTTGAAGAAATAACGCCTGATGCCTAAATAAAAGAAGATTTAAACAAATATCGTCTCTTCCATGATGAAAATGGACTGCCTTTCACTTTTTTAAAGCCTGATCTTTCATATATATATATATATAACAAATAAGAAACAATCATAGCATAATTATAAAAGCAACATATACAACATAAACATTCATAAAACAAAATGTCAAGAAAAAATTCTGCGGTAAAAATCTGCTGGCTGCATCTCTCAGTTTTTGGTTCGTAAAATTATTTCTAATATTTGGTATTTAATTCAAATTCTTGGTTTATCATAATGTTCGGGGTAAAGGACAGTGTTTTTAGATTTATGCCAGCACTGTTCGCAGAAAACATTATGATTTCACTAATTTTTTAGCGGTTCTTATAGATTTTACTTTTACCGATTAACTACCGTCTCTCCATTTTATTTCGACATTTATTGATTTTCATGACATTGATATATATATATATATATATATATATATATATATATATATATATATATATATATATATATATATATTGTTTCTCATGAAATTTTGTGCGTTTTCATATATAGTGCTCTTACTAATGCATACAGAATTTCAAATTGATTACTTGAAAATTAAAAAAATGAATTTTAAAATCCCTGGTCGCCTTCAAGGTAAGGGGCAAACATTATTTTCACACCATCTAAAAACTTTTTAAAAAAATCTTTTTTTCTATGTTATTAATTTAATTGCCGTACAATTTTTTTCTGAAATTTTAACATCGTTTTTCCCGGTTTTCTAACCTTTCAATCCATGATTCTGATGGAATTTTATAGAACTCAAAATTCCAATAGATATCATAGCTACATCCATTGAACTAACAGATGACGCAAACACCTCAAGATCAGAATAAAGTGGAACATCATGGTTCATTTCCTGGATCCTTCAAATGATATAATCAACAACGCTTAACTTTCAACTATCAGGTCGGCCAACTATCAGGACTCCAAGCCTATTAAATAAAAAAAATAATTTTAGATTTAGATCCGCTCAGTCAGTAGTTGTCACTTTTTAACAAATTTTATATAGGAAAATTTAGTATTAAAGCAGTTGTACTTATTTTATAAGCACGAACATGCACATATAATTGTTTTATTTACAACTTTAACACCCGTTAAAATCTAAATATAAAAAAAAAAATCAGTCTTGTTGTTTTTGCCCAGGGACCTTCATATTCATATTTATTTTGTAATAAATGGTGCTTCCGATGTATTATTTATACTTTGGTTTAAGCAGAAATTGAGACTGAGCAGTAATGCCTACCTCTGGTACTCATGTAAACAACCCAATCTTGATTCATTTTTCACTTTACCGCTGTTTTGGTGAAATCAAATCAGCATGCCGCATGCGCCCTGGTTTCTTCAAATGATATAACTACAATTAACTTTCGTTACCAACACTTAACTTTCGTTTACCAGCTCAGGCTTAAAACTCCAAGCTTTTAATTAAAAAAATATATTTTATATAAAGGAGGATGGTAACTAAGGCTTTTGAAAAAACTTTATATATTAGAATTTAGTATTAAAAAAGTGGTACATATTTTATAAGCACAACCATGCACATCTAAATTCTTTTTACGTCTTTTAATAGCAGTTAAAACCTCAATATCAAAAAGTAAAAATTGAATTTCGTTGTTTTTTCCCATGGTCCTTCATTTTGGTTTGATGTAAACTCAGTACTACATCCGCGATAAACCGAACTAGGGCGGGGAGACCTTTCGGATAAAGATTTTTCCAGTTTAGCCTTGAACTATAACTATTTTACATTTAAATTACAGTAAATAATTCTGAAATTTTTGAGAGTAAAAAGGAATTCAAAACTCTTCTCAAACTGTTCAGACTCTCAAAATAAAATGGTTGCCCGGAAATACAGAATTTACAGATTGTGATTTTGTAAAGAATTAATGTCGAAAACTTTTTCTTAAAATTACTTCCGAGGATTCGACAAATGCAAATAAACTAATGTCCACATTTGAGGACAATCCATGTTTTTCTTCACATATAAAATAGGTGTAAAGTTAAAGTTTGGTGCGGCCTCTGCATAAAAAAAGGTTATTGGTCCGTTTTTCTTCTCTCTGCACTCTCACCTGACTTTATATAAATGCATATTGATGACGCCATGATTTTGTTTAACATTTTGCTTCATCTGTACTAGTGGTGAAAGGATACTTTTTCTCATTAGTTACAGAAATTTTATTCCTTCTTGAATACAAATTCGATTCCAACAGTAAACAAAGAATAGTGTTTGATATATGACCAAGTATTATTTCTTCTTACGATTGAAGATCTTTTCTGTACATATAAAGTCTTTTGTAGCATAAAAACATGTGGCTAATTTCTAAAAATACGTCAAATCACACAGAAGAAACGACTTGGTAAATGGTGTTAGTAGCTACGCCGTTGAGATGGTTGGAAGGTTCATGATTAGAACGGTTTTTAATTTTGTGTGGAGGTGTTTCTAATGTTTCATTTCTTCGTGGAGGTGTTCCACTGAAATCATCTGAGCTAAAGTAAAAAGGGAATGTCTTTGGAATTTGATTGTTGCCGTTTACGTAGTTAAATACTGTTTCTATCTGTTCTTTATTGCAAGATTCAGGAATTTCTTATTTCTCTTCCAGAACATTTTTTCCTCTGAATCACAGAAAACTAAACTTGAGGGACCTAAAACAGAGGTTATTCTGATATATATTTTTCGTTTTCTTCTAATTTAGAAAACTGAATAATCTTCAGTGTTCTCTTCGAATAGATTTTTTTTCAGTTGCAGCTATCCATTTCTTCTATTCCATCTCTCTTCCTGCATGCGTCCGGTCATTTTCAGAAATCTGCTTTGCATGGTTCCGTAAAGTTATTCCAATTGTTGCTTTCAATAGTTTTCTATGTAATTCTATGATATTTTTCATATGCTATTGACATTTATTGGGGTAAAACCAGTTTGGTTAAAATTTGCTGTTTCATTCTTAATTTCATTTCTATTGGAAGTGTGAAAATTTCATGAGAATGTTTGGCAAATGCTGGTATTAAATTTTAAGTAATTTTCACCTGTCTTACCTGTAAGTTTCGTTTTTGGGAATTGTAAAAACTTTTGATTGTCTGAGATGTCTTTGCTGTACGCCAACAAAGTATGGACCGCATAACATTGAAAAATTCAAAATTATGTATTTTATATTATTGGTTTTACGTATGCCGATTTCCTTATTAGAACTCGTAAGGATTGAAAAATGTTGAGGAAATCTATAAATTAAAGGATTTAATTTACTTGAAAATTACAGTTTTCAAGTACATGACTCAGAGTTAGGTTTCCCAAATGATATTATTGTAAGTAGTTCCATCATAACTCGAGAAACTTTTTGGAAGTTTTAAATGCGTATAAAGTACAGGGCTAAGTATCATAAAAAAATGTGAAAGTGAGGATAAAACTGAAAATTCTGCTTGCATGAGTTCTGTTAAGAGAGACTGTATTGCTTTCTCGCGGAGTAGCGAAAGCTTCTGTAAGCCAAAAGTGGTATGCGATATCCCGAAGAATACGCCAATCCCCAGTAGGATAGCATTGCCGTAATCCGAGGTTTGCTACGCAAACCCTGCTCGCTTCGCTCACTGCAGTGAAGACACTGCGTGTCCTAGCACAATTATTATAAAATCTTTATATATATATATATGAATCAGCTGTACTTTGCGTTTGATGCTTTAACTTAGATCAGCACAGAATAAATTTTTTCAGTCTCAAAGAAAATTATGAAAGTACATAAATAAACAAATACATAAGAGTTGCAAAATTAAAACAAATATAATTATTCTAAAAATTAATTATAAAAACAAATTAGATTTAATATTATTAATAAAGAGTTTGTGGTGTGACATATTAGCAATATGAAGATAAAAAAGACAATATTATAAATAAATAAAAATCTTATGCTGATTTCCTTTTAATGCTTTCACCTTAATCATGAAGAAATAAAATATTTTGGCCCCGAACCTTAGCCTACCTTATTTGCAGATAGGATGCGTTCGAATGAAAAGTTATTTGCAGGCACCTTGCGATCGAATAGAACGTTATTTGCAGGTATTGTGCTTTTGAATAAAACATTATTTATAGGTAATGCACGGGAAGATGAAACGTTATTTGCAGGTGCAGTAGTAACGGATAAAATGATATTTATAGGTATTTTTCATTCTCTTAACGTGTACATTCGTGGTTTTGTTAATGACACTTCACTATTTTAATTATTTCAGAATTTTATTATCAGTTAACCGAATAACTGATTTTATGACAGTGGCGCCATCTGCTTATGAATATAATAAGAAATTGTTAAGAAAATGTATATTTATAATAATGAATAAAATAATGTAGAAATTAATTAAAATAAAAAATTGGATTTTAGTACATTAATGAAACAGTTTTTATTCTTTTCTTAATTTATAACACTTGTAAATTGGGGAGATGGAATTTACATTAGGAGTAATTTTTAATTTATCGGATTTTTATACCGCGTTTCGAAAAAGGAAAAAGGCTAGTAAACTTTTTTTTTTCTCATAACTTTTTGGAAATATTATCTAAAATTTAAACTATCCAAAATATTACGGCAAAAAGGATGGAGGAAAAAAGTGTTTAGGAATGCGTAAGAAAAATGTGTCAAGATTTTTTGAAAGTTTTTAATTTTCAAGGATTAAAATTAATTCGATTAAGTTGATACTAAATTGAGGAGATAATTATGGAAGTCAGAAGACGTTAATAATGGCGAAGTGAAAACATTCGGAGAAAAAGTTTGTCACCGAAACTCAGAACATTGAATTGCAAGCGCAATGCCTTGATTATTTCCAGCCGTGTGTACTATCGGAACACATGGCTCGAAAGTGAAACTGGGGTTTTTCTTATTTCAACTGTCATTTATATCGTAGCTTGGGAATTTGAAAGATTGCTGAATTTTAGATTGAGGAGAAGGTTTGATAAATTTATTTGCAAGTTTTAGATTCAAATTTTTTTAGAGAAACCAGAGTCGCGGACTTAAATTATTTTGACTTTGACCTGAACGTTCTCTGGCTCTCTTATGCCATCTCCTTCATTTCTAACTGATCTCTTTTGATACATTTCATCCAAATATTCATTATATTGTGAGCTCTCCGTCTTAAATTCATTTTTTGCGAGAAAAAATTATTTTACACCACAACGAATATAGTAATATGCTATTCCTATGAAGCTATGCCTAACATGGCGGCGGATTACGGTTTTGTTTGGTAACAGACAAATGAGGAATTAACACCCTATTCCGCCTCATCCTAATTCCGCCTAAGCGTTTTATATATATAGATGAGTTCTGTTGTTAATGTGCAAGAAAATTAATTGTTTTAATCACCATGAACGCTTTAACAGAAATCCAGGAAACTTCCCGTATTTTCGAGCGAGTACACCAATCTTTTTTCTCACTATGCACTATACTACAATGGATTCCTTAGTCGCTACTTTCAGCAAATGTTGTAATACTTTTATTTGTTTTGTGTCTTACAAGCTGCTTGGTACTCATGTTATCCAATGTTTTTCATACTAATTTCTTTGTTTTGTTTCTTTCCCATTTTTTTACCACTTTCGACATAGAAACTTACATCGACGTTATTTAAGTTTCTCTGCTGAATTGCATTTCCCCCTTTTTCCTGTGTTCTATCAGCTTTCTAAGTTTGTCGGCCAATTTCATATACACTCAATATCGTTACCTCTTCATCTGCTGATGTGCTTTGTAGAATGTTTAGTGTGCCAACTTAAGCCTCTCCTCGAACTACAAAACTGTAACTTCTGTAGTAATAAAATCGATATAGTAAAAGGAACATATGCTATGCAATGAGACAAACTACATCTCCACCTAGCGGAAAAAATCAATACTAATGTGTTCTTGACTTGAAAAACATGTGAGATGCATGTAAAGAAACAAAATTCAAAGTTGTAACTGGCCATCAATGAATGAGTGGAAAGATATCCTGCTTACATTAATTATAAGAATAGATCCCATAAAATTCACACTTTTTGGCTGCATTTTTCAAAATTGTAGCGATACTATTAGATTTTATAACTTGTAAATAAGAGCCTTTCGAAAATTTTTAACATTTTTTGTATATTTCGCTGGCATTACGCGTAGTGTAACATCTTCATGAATCACATAGAAGTACAGTCAACGTTCTTTCAGAGATTATATAGATGGATGGTGCATGCGTTTCGCGTTATGACGTGCACAACAGGCAGGAACCCCATTACTGGGTAAACGGAAATTATGAATGTGCTGTAGAAGATCTACATTAGTTACACTGGGGGTGTAACTAATGTAGATCTAGCAGGCTGATCGGCCTAGCATATAAATTAGAAATTACCGCCCGTTTGTGCTTTTTATTCAACAAGATAGGTAAGTGCTGCGTTCTTCCGAGTATCTTGACAACGCAGTAGAAGAAATCGTCAACGAAGAAAGTCGAGTTTTTTGCTTCCAACTAATTATTTAATTTTTGTTTAATTTTTCTAACTCTAAAGACTACAAGACGCCTTTTCGTACAAAACGATGCTTCTACAACTTTTATTTCCCATCTTTTCCGTATCTCATGTAGATTTTAGATAAGAACGCTATATTGGAATTTTCCCTCTGAGATACTCATTGCGTAGATATCCAATTTGCAATACCTAGACTCCACATTTATGACAGGGAAGGCAGGACTTTAGTGGACACCAAGTATATCGCAAATATTGCTGTTGTAAAGTTTTATACTATCGATTAAAATACTATCCGTTTGTTATAAAAATTAAATGATAGAATTTTAGATGTGTATAGGCCATTATCTTCTCTTGGTAAACAATGGTTTCAGATCCAATACACCATTGAATATGAGCGTGATGAAGAGTGTTCAATTAACAGGAAACCTTAAGCTGTTCAAACGCGAAGTGGGAAATTTCTTTTAAGTGCGCGTGACATTTCATCAGGAACCTAACCGACAATATTAATTTATTATTTGAGAAAATGCCAATTGCCTAATTTATAGAACTGGGGGGGAGGGGACGGTTGGTGACGTGTTGCGATCAAGGATAATATACTGCCCAGTCATAGTTCACATTAGTGGCGGCGAATCGGGGGAAGGGCGAGGAGGATCAGTTGCCCCCTTCTTATTTAGGGAAAATTAAATTTTAATTTTATTTTAGCAGCCTGAAACTAGGAATTTCAGAAAATCAATAGAGTTCAGGAAAAATAAATATTTTTTAAATTATATTTTAAATTTTGTTGTCTATCTCCTATATTCCCAGGTCTTTTAGATGTCTATAAATTTTTTTGCCACCTCTCTTTTTCCACCCAATCTGGCACACACTGGTTCACAAGGTGGTCCAGCAAGTTCGGTTTTTGCGACCATATTCAGCGTTAATCATTCTACCGATGAGTGATAAATATATGGATGTTGGATTATGAAAAGATTTACATCCAAATACTCATGAAAATCGAACAAACACTTCAGGTATAAAACTTCAACAACATTTATTGAAACATTAAGAAAGTGCTAGTAAAATATTAATGGAACACAAACAGATAAAATTCAGTTAACTAGTGCTGATATGACATAATTAGTCGTCTGCCTCGTGCATCTCTCGTGAATTGCTTAGCATCGATTCTCTTAGTCCCAAGAGCGGCACCATCTGGAGGAATTCAGGATCGCCACAGTTCTGCCCTCCCTATAGTAGTGCAGCAGGCACTGGAGTTAGAGATCATGAGGGTTAAAGTGCACCCGATGGTCAGATCTCGTCACATAAGGTGGTGGAGTGGAATTTGGAGGTGACACAGGAATCGATGAAAAAGGTTCAGGTATTGAATGCATCGAAGATGGAGGGTGAAGATGGACTGGTGGAACTCGAAAAATGCAGGCGATACAGGATCAATGCTAATTGTAGACTCTTTGCCGTTCTTCTCGATTGGGAACGTTTTGAAAGTCCGTCTGAGTACGCAAAAAGGTCCATCATAAGGAGCTTGTAGTTGTTTCTTAACTGTGTCGGGGAGCACGAACACATGTTTGCAAGTCCCTAAAGCTGGATGCACGAACACTTTTTTTCTATGATGAGATGCAGTTGAAACAGGTTTAAGTTGGTCTGTCACGGTTCGTGAATTTTTTTAATAACTGATGAGGTTCGACGTTAAGTGAAGGGTTACAAAAAATTATGTTGGTAGTTTCAGGATAGAACCAGAAACTAGTTCGGCTGATGTGTACAGTAGATGCACCTTTAATACCGAGTATTCTGAGTCCGAACAAAACCACTGGAATTGATTCGATCCATTTCGTGGATGCGTGACGTATAAGAATTTCCTTTAAAGATCGATGAAAGCACTCGACAATTCCATTGCTGGATAGTTGATAAGGGTTGTCCTGATCTTCAGTATGCCCAAAAGTTTGCTTAGAAAGGAAAAAAGTTTCTTTCAAATTGTCGTCCCTAATCCGTTGTGTCCGTCCCTGATCCATCCGTTTCATACGATCGAACGTAAGCCAAAGCGTGAAATCCACTGTCAAATGAATACGCTCAACGGTTTCGGTGGAAATGTCGGAGATGGAGATTGCCTTAGGCCATCGTGTGAAACTGTCTATACAGGTAAGTAGGTATTCGCAGTTGTCTGAAGGCATAAGAGGTGCTACAAGATCTAGGTGCACATGAACGAATCTCGTTAAAAGTAGGTGGAAATACTGAATAGGACTGTTGGTGTGTCTGATTACCTTGCATCTTTGGCTTCCAGACATGAACGAGTCCATTTAGAAATGACGTTTTGCATAGATGGCCGTAGAATCTCTCCGCAACCGGACATTTAGTGGCCCTGATGCCTGAATGAGAGAGATTGTGCGAAGATTGGAAAACTGTCTTTCTGAAATTAACTAGTACGTAAGGTCTCACTATGTCATTACTGATATAACAGTGGAATTTCGATAAAGCAGGGTCAGTCAAGAGAGGTTTAAAAAGAAGTGACAGTTCATTCTTATATAAAAGGGCCTGAAGTTCTTAATCAGAATCATGTGCATTCGCCACGGCAGAAAAGTCTACTTTTGGTAAATGCATGCCCCTAATACGGGATAATGTGTCAGCGACAGCGTTCCTTGAACCCGATATGTGCCTGATATAAGTCCTGAACTGTGAAATGAAGTCAAGTATCTTAGTTGCCTTGGAGAAGAAGAATCAGATTTTTTGGTAGAAGCAAATGTTAAGGGCCGCTGATCAAAAAATAATATGAAATGTTTTACTTCCAATAAGTGTCGGAAATGTTTTATGGTTGCATATCTTACCAGAAGTTCCTTATCATACGTACAATATTTACGTTCTGAAGGTGACAATTTTCTCGAATAAAATGCAAGTGGTTTATGACCATCGAATGTAATAGTGAAGGAAGGCTCCTATATCTAAGTCAGAATCATCGACTATGACAGATAATTGCTGGTTAGGTGCGTGAAAAGTCACAGTAGCTGCAATATGAATCTCAGCTATGCATTTTTCGAAAGCTGCCAGAGTGACTTCTGTCCATGGAACGCGTCGCCTATCGTTCTTTTTTTATTTTTTTAAAATTCATGTAAACGTGCCTGTGTATCTGAGGCATTAGGCAAAAACTGATGGTGAAAATTAAGCATAGCCAAGATGCGCTTAAGTTCAGCAATATTTTGAGGTTTTGGAAATTTGAGAAAAAGCCTGAACTTCCTATGGTAAAGGTTTGACACCTTAGGATGTGATCAGATATCCCCAAAACTCTACTGATGGTTTTCCAAGAACGCATTTCAAAGGGTTGAGTTTTAAACCATGTTTAGACAATCGCTAAAATATTTGCTTCGAATGCTGTTTGTGTTCCTCAGCGTTATTCGATGCAATTAGTACATCATCAAAATTTGGAACACAGAAATCTAAGTTAAACAAAACTTGATGTATATAGTATTGAAAAGTTTGACCGCCATAGTATAAGCCAAATGACATGAAAACATACTCGACAAGACCAAATAGAGTTGTGATAGATGTTTTTGGTACGTCAGCCGGATTGACAAGACTTTGATGATAAGCTCTCATCAAATCTAGGGTTGAAAAATTGGTTTTATTGAAAACTTTTTGAGTGCATTCTTGGATATGAGGTACTGGGTTCCTATCAGGAATAGTAATTGCATTCAAACGATGGTAGTCGCCACACGGTCTCCATTCGCCATTAGACTTTTTCACCACTTGTAGTGGACTTTCAAATGGGAATAATTTACCCTGACATATTGAAAATTTGAATTCCTGACGAGCTATTTTCAGCATCTCGGGAGATATGCGACGAGGCCTCGAAAGTACTGTTTGAACAGTTGCTTCTATAAAATGATGGATTTTAGTTGACTTATTGGTTTTCGTTGGAAAGGATGGATTGGTTAGTTCCGGGAACTGCAATAAAATCCCATAGAATTCTGAATCACCAAGCAAAATATATATACCAGAAGTTAGTGAATTAGTGTTTGTGCATTTCCCTTGAGTGATTTATTTCGTTATGAAATCATTCAAACAGCCACTCTTAACATCGACTGAAATTCAAAGTGTTTAAAAAATTCAACACCAATAATTGGTTGGTTTACATTCGTTATTATGAAAGGCCAAGTAAAGGTTCGACGCAGATTCAAGTGTAGGGTCAGGCGCAGTCGATATTTTCTTTGCCATTAGCGACTAAAAGGAGTAACACATTTGTTGAATCAGCCTTTGGAGCATGATCTTTTGGCAAAACTGATACGTCTGCCCCGGTATCCACCAAAAGTCTCGGTTTACTAACCCTATCGGCCATCATAATTCTATTAACATGGCCATTCGTTGCCAAGGCCAATGCACAGTCGCCGATTTAGAACTCCGGAGATTTGAAAGAACAAGGAAAATTACATATCTTTGTGTTTTTACCAAAATTAGTTTCATAAAAACAAATACTATTCGAATATTCTTTATGTTTCCGAAAGCGGTGTCGGGAGCGACTCGGTTTTTAAACTGTCTATCTCTACTTTGAAAACGTGTTTGGCGTATTGATGAAACAAGTCCACCTGCTAATGTAGTAAATTGTGCGACTTGTTCAAGTTGGATTACCTTAGTACCTGAGGTTGAAGGCTTGCCATGGACTGCATTAACATTGGAATGATTAGTCAAATCACTAATTTTGTCTGCAATAGTTACCAGACCAGCCAGATACGATCCTTACTCAAAGCAGATAAGATTGTTTCGGTGCTATTTATAAGTCTACCAAGCCAGAGATATTTTAATAGTGGTTCACCAACAGTATCACCAGCCAAAGCCATCATGCGTGTTAACATCTTAGATGACCTCTGATCACCAAGTTCTAATCCTTACAAGAGTTTATGAATTTTAGAAGCTTCTCTCTCTGAATTCAATTCAATCAGACGCTTTTTCAATCACGTATATTTATCACTATCGGGAGATATCAAGATTAAATCAGTTAGAGAATTTAAAATTTCAGAATCGACTGCAGGAATAACGTGATTAAATTCTTTATCATCGACGGTAATTCCGGCCAAGGCAAATTGCGCCTCAAGCTCTACAAGCCACAACGCCAAATTAGCTTTCCAAAAAGGTTGTAGTTTGACGCAAACACGAGCAATTGTAGCGTCATTAATGGCAGAATCCTTGTTATTTCTGGGCATGTTTGAGCCAAACAATCAAAATCACATTACAAAAATAACTTCAGCAATTGTCTTGAAATATGTAATTACAAATGAAATATTGAAACTCAAAGTAACCAATAAGAAAATGTTAAACCAAACTAGTTATGATGAAAATTATCTAGACAGTTAACTTCAAACATCAAAACCATTACTTCAACTTCAAAATACCGAATGCATACAACAGTAGCACAACTGATAAAAATAAACACACTGACAACATGAACGCTTTAATAGTCCAGTTCGAAAGTCAATTAATCCTGCCCAGTCTTGTTAAGAAGTCTTGTCTAAGAGAAATTGAAAACGCAATTAATCTTGCACCACACGATGACCGCCATAATGAACAAATTTCAGATGACTCCATTTAAAACTGTGCATCAGAACTGGAAACGAATTTTACTCGTTTGTAGGGTCAGTATTATGGACGCTTTGTTATGAAAAAGTTTACATCCAAATACTCATGAAAATTAACCAATCACTTTAGGTATAAAAATTCAACAACATTTATTAAAACATTGAAAAGTGCTATTAAAATATTAATGGGACACAAACGTATAAAATTCAGTTATCTGGCATATGACATGACTCCTGCATCTCTCGTGAATTGCGTAGCATCGATTCTCTATTTATAGAAATAGTTCCAAGAGTGGCGCCATCTGGATGAATTCAGTATCGCCACAGATGAAACGAGTGCGAGTTATTTGAAACGCAGTTTTTCCAGTCTCGTTAGCAGTGATGAATCGTACAGGATTGCATTGCTGGCATTTTAAAATTTATATCTGTTTATATTTCACTATCTGCGAAATACAATAAAATATTAACATTTTTTGTTCATCTTTCTTGAGTGGAGTTTCTTGAGTTCTCGCGGTGGAAACCGCGATGGGGAATGCTATCATTAATATAAAATACAAAAATAAAAACTAAATAAACGTGTATAGCGGGTGCCAGTGGTAATTTATCATAAATCTGAATATAAACTATCGAAAGTATAGACAGCTCGCCACCCGTCTAACCTCTCATTAACATTCCTCCTACTTGTTCCGCTAGTTTCCACTGTCTGTTCGATCCAATCGGATTTGAAAGTGCACGATACGCTCTCCATAACCCTACCCGGCTATCACGAAATGGCCGAAAATAATCCTTACAGAACAATATTTGGCTGTTTTTGAAGAATTAAGCAAGAAAATAGTAGCTGAGGACGAACCTGATGCATTATATCTTGATGGAGAAGTGACTGAGTACAGCGACTTAAAAACTGATTCTGAGACTGACTTGGATAACAATCCAGTTCACGAAGAATATAGCGACTCAAACTCGAACACAAATGTTTGCATGATCCATCTATTCAAACTCCAATCTTATACCACAAAAATAAAGTTATGTGTAATTAAATAAGCGTAGAGTTGGAAGAAACGAGGTGGCGCATAAATTACGCCACCTGATCTGAGTGTTCTAAAATGTTACCTGTCCGCTAAGGGTTAATTTAGTATTGCAATTCGCACTAGCTCACTCACAGAGCACGAAAAAAATTCAAAACGTAACGCCGAAAAATTAACTCGTATTCTCGGCCAAGTTCAGGAGTCTTGGCTCCGTTCTAAACATCGACGATCGCGAGTCAAACACACTCAATGAAAGCAACTCACTGACCGCTATTGCGGCAAGGCTTTTACTATCTAAACTCGGAATATTCAAAAATTTTAGAAAAGAGAAGAAATTTTACGACGCCAAGTCGCAAACTTTGGAGGCGAAAACCTAGCCAAATCGCCAAGAAGTCGCAATGCGTCATATATGCAGAATTCGTAACAATATTTGAAATGTTTTAAAGTTCACTGTATGCAAATTTTAAATTACTATTTTTAAATTTTCTTTAAGATTTACTGTTCGCAAAGTTTAAATTCATATGATCTGTTGGAATTCAAATGAACTTGTTCAGTCACTGAATGAAAGCATCTCATTGGTTAATTTTCATGACGTAGCCGAAGTTACGGCACTAGTCTAAGTTGATTGGTTGTTACAATCTATATATATTGTTCATTTGTGTTTTTAAGCGATCAGTCAGTAGAAGTAGCTGTAGTCAGTCGAATGGATGGCTGTCATTGAGTGTGTGAGCTGCAAGACAGCAGCATGTCTTTATTTTTTTAACAGTAAACTGGATTAAAGCTCTTTTGTATTTTAAACTGCCTGCTATCTGCGTTACTCTGCAAATTACACTCACGACATACCAACAGTGGTTATGGGCCGTGCGATCCCATACTGATGATTGCCAGATGCAGTTTTAAGCCCTACTATTTAAAGTAAACGGAAAGAATTGTGCCTGTTTGTTGTGAAGTCTATAAAGCAGATCGGAAGATGAATATGCCGGCGGAGTCTTCGCCATTTGCATTCCCGAAGTTGGATGGTTCCACTTATACCTCATGGAAGGAAGACATGAAGGTCGTGCTGATGGATCGTGGTTGTTGGAGCTTCATAATTGAAGATAAGCCATATCCTGAACAAGCTACTGAGAAAGAAAAGTTCGAGTATGATTGGAGAAAGCAGAGATGTTACACTACAATTTACCAAGGCATCGAAAGAAAATTCCTACCGTTAATCCGATACACAACGGATGGTAAAGAAGCATGGAACATTTTGAAAACAAATTTCGAACCAACCTCCAAAGCCCGATTGGCAGTTCTTATTGATGAATTTTTCGAGCTCAAGTTTAATCCAGTAGAAGAGACAATTGGAATTTTTTGCAAACGAGTCGATGAGAAGAAAACTCAAGTTAAGGAAGCGGGTTTTGAAATTCCTGAACTTTTAATCCCATTACAACTTATTAGAAGATTGCCAGCCGAGTATGATCATTTGGTTCAAACCCTCTACAGATTGAAGGATGAAGAATTCAACCATCTGGAAGTTGAAAAACAACTAGTAAACGAAGCTGGACGAATTCAACTGAAGCAGAAGGATTTGAATCTAGATTATACAGAGGATGCATACACCGTCGGATCATTTCGTCTGCAGGAAACTCGCAAGAAATCTTCTGAACGCAGTGGAGCAGTGTTGGACCCTTCAAGAAACCCTGGTCAATACAGGAAAATCCATTACCCTAAAGGAATGGGGCCGTCATGTGAATTTTGTTCCCGCAAAGGACACGATGCATCTAAATGTTATAAGAAGCGGAATAAAGAGAAGAAACAAGCTTTCGCATCGGAAACTTCGTTCTGTGGGACTAATCAAGCCTTTGGAGTATCGACGGACTGGAATCATTTCCTGATAGACACCGCAGCGGAATTGGTGACATTGACTTCATCGTTCAAGACATTAAAGGTAATGTTAAAATTACTTTAAAAGATGTATTTTATACTCCAAACATGAGGAGGAATTTAATTAGCGGAGCCAGAATGGACATAGCAATACTTAAAATAATTTGGTCAAACAATGTAATGCGTATATGTCATTCTAATAATGAATATTTCTTTTCAGCTTTTCTGCAAGATATGTTTTATATAGTATCTGGTTATCCTTTATTAGACAGTGTAATGTATACTAGTGTAGATTTAAATTTAATCCATAAGAGATTATGCCATATCAATATTCCTATTATTAAGGATATGTGTAAAAATAAATCGGTTAAAGGGTTGGAGAAAGTAAATATTAAAATTGATAATGAATCTTGTATAGCTTGTAACGTAGGTAAAGCAACAAGAACGTCTCTGAAAAAGAATTATGTGTACAAACGAGTAACAAAGTCTGTTTTGGACAAAGTCCACATGGATTTATGGGGACCTGCACCTGTTAATTCTTTGGGAGGAAGTAAATATTTCTTGTCCATATTGATGATTTTTCGAGAAAAATAGATGTATTTACTCTTAAAAGTAAAAGTGAAGTATTTTCAATTTTTAAAGAGTACTTATCTAGGGTACAACGTGAATTAGGAAGGAAACTTAAAAGTGTCAGGACGGACAACGGATTGGAGTTTTGTCACAAAGATTTCGAGACATTTTTAAGAAATTTGGTATTAAAATTGAGAGAACATCTTTCTATACACCGGAATTAAATGGTATAGCTGAAAGATTCAATAGGTCAAGTATGGAAGCGCTCAGAACCATGCTGCAAGATAGTGGCTTACAACCAAGGTTTTGGGCAGAAGCACTTCATGCCTATGTTCAAACTAAAAATCGATGTAGTCATAAATTAACAGAGGGAAAAACGCCGATGGAAATATGGTCGGGACATAAACCCTCCATTAGACATTGTCGTACATTTGGTTCACTAGCATATGTGTATGTACCAACAGTTAATAGAAATAAATTACAACCCAAAGCTAAAATTGGAATATTGGTAGGTTACGCTGTGAATAGAAGAGGATACAGGGTATGGTTACCTAAAGAAAGGAAAGTCGTAGAAAGTATTCACGTTAAAATTGATGAAACTAAGAATGGCGTGAAAACTTTGTTTGGTAAAGTTAAACATTATGATTATGCTATATATCAATTGGATCAAAATTTAAATAACGATAGAGATTGCAGGGCACAGGATGAAAAATCGAGTTCACCGGAAAAACACTTATCGTTAGATATTTCTACTTGGATAAGATTAGAAAAACCTAGGGCAAAAAGTAAAAGGATAGATGTTTATTATTATCCTCCTAGTAAAGAACGACTTAGATCCATAAATGATGTTAAAATGTATTGTGAGAGAAACAAATTAGAGTTTGACCCTAATCAATTTAACTTTAAACCAACAAAAACAAATACGCGTTTTGAAGAAAAATCGGAATGTCATAATGAAACTAGTTCAGATTCCGTAGATGAAGCAAGCTTTGTAAATGATATTTTTCAACACGAGATATACATGACTGAAATCCCCAAAACATTTAAAGAAACTCAAATTTCTCCAGACAAAGAGAAATGGGACGAAGCTATGTCTGAGGAGATTAAATTAATGCAGAATAGAAAGGTTTGGGATCTAGTTGAACCAAAATCGAATATGAAAGTTTTAGGTTGTAGATGGGTATACAATATTAAACATGATGAGAAAAATAATGTAAAGAAATATAAATCGAGATTGGTAGCACAAGGGTTTAAGCAAAGACCGGGTGTTAATTTTACTGATGTATTTGCACCACTTGTGAATTTTGATATAATTAAATTTTTATTCGTTTTGTTAGTATGTATTTTAGGATGGAATCATTGTCAAATAGATGTAAAAGGAGCATATTTGTATGGAAACCTGGATATTCCCATTTACATGCAGCAACCTGAAAGATTTGTTGTAAAAGGATGCGAGCATTATGTTTGCAGATTGCATATAAACGAAATTTTATTTGGACTTGGATTTCATCAAAATGAGTTGTGTAATGGTCTATATACTAAAAAATAACTGCATTTTATTGGTATATGTAGATGACATTGTCGTTTTCAGCAAATCGCAAAGTGATCTTGAAAATTCAATTCTTAATATAAAAATTAAATTGGAAATAACAGAGTTGGGACCAGTTAGATACCTACTTGGTGTAAATTTTGAGCGAATCGGGGATTCTGTGTATTTGCATCAGAATACATATATAAATAAACTTAAGACTAAATTAAAAAATTTACCAAGAAGGCGAATTACGTTACCTTTGAAAGTAGGTTGTATTTTACCTGATAGAGTAAAAGAAAATGAGATAATAGAAACGGAACTTATGAGACAGATTCCGTATAAAACGCTAATTGGATGCTTATCGTTTATTGCGAATAGGTCCAGGCCAGATATTGCATTTGCTGTAAACACAATGTCACAATTTTGTAATGGATATACGTATCATCATTGGACTATTGTTGTTGATATATTAAATTATGTGTTTAATACAATGTATTATAAAATAAATCTTTCTGATACTCATAATTCTAGATTAACTATGTATTCAGATTCTAGCTGGGGATGTAAGCTAAATGATAGACATTCTACCGGTGGATATATTATGTTATTTGGAAATGTACCAATAACTTGGAAGTCTCAGAAGCAAAAATGTATTGCTTTAAGCTCAATGGAAGCTGAATTTATAGCACTAACAGAAAGTGTAAAATGTATTATTTGGTATTCTAAAATTTTAAAAGAACTTAACTTAATTGATTTCAGAATGCCGGAATTGTACTGTGACAGCCATTCAGCTATTCATTTTTTGAAAAATAATATTGAGAATAGAAAAACTAAACATATTGAAATAAAATATAAATTTGTTCGAAAATTATTATATGATAAAGAATTTGAACTAAATTATATAAATTCTAAGAAAAATTTGGCCGATTTCTTAGCAAAACCTCTCGTAAAAGATAAATTTCTTTCGGTAATAAAGGCTATATTTCAAAAGTATTCAGTGACTTATGGGGCCGAATGTTGGAATTCAAATGAACTTGTTCAGTCACTGAATGAAAGCATCTCATTGGTTAATTTTCATGACGTAGCCGAAGTTACGGCACTAGTCTAAGTTGATTGGTTGTTACAATTTATATATATTGTTCATTTGTGTTTTTAAGCGATCAGTCAGTAGAAGTAGCTGTAGTCAGTCGAATGGATGGCTGTCATTGAGTGTGTGAGCTGCAAGACAGCAGCATGTCTTTATTTTTTAAACAGTAAACTGGATTAAAGCTCTTTTGTATTTTAAACTGCCTGGTATCTGCGTTACTCTGCAAATTACACTCACGACATGCCAACATAATCTCATTAATTTTTTAGTATTTCCAATCTTTGCTTTTTTCCTGATCATTAATTGTCACGAAACATTGCAAACGAAATTTTTCCTGTAGTTTGTACTTCCTCTAAGAAAACAAAAAAATATTAATAAAATCTATAGTGTTCGTGCTCTTCAAAGTTACTTGTGGAAAGTATTTCAAACTGAAATTCGAACTTCAGATTATTATGGCATTTAACTCGATTTATTTTAAGGTTATCTAGGCTGTGTTTTTCTTGGATCTTATTATGCCCTTCTCTACTTCAAAGCCTCTCATTTATACGAAAATGACGGGTTGGATAGAAACAAGATGAAGCTCCATTTTTTAAAATTTTGCAGGAAACGAAAAACAAAGTTTCCATGCTCCTAGAAATGTAATTAGCGATATCACAACGTTATTTTTAGTATTTTAATTAAATATTAAGGCAATACAGAAATCCACGGTGCATAACAAAATTTATTTTAAAAACACTGCAGCATATTTATATCTCTTCTAATAAGAAAGGAGATTGTGTGTGTATTTCCACTCTGCAAAGCAGACCCTTAAGCATAAAGCTACGAAATCGGCACAGACAGACTTTGGAGGTTAAGAAATTAATACTTCGCGGCTTTTGAAATCTTTTTTAATTAAAAATAAGGGAATTTGATGATTTCCTGGATAACTTCGGACAATATATACCACAAAAACTATTTTTGCACCATTAAAAAATATATCTTTTCAAAGATATCTATTAAGTTGCAGTTATTTTTTAAAGTTTTAAATCGTTTTTCCCAGATTTTCAACATTTGAAATGCATAATTCTGAACGAATTCATCGCCCTATTCAAAAAGATTGCATAAAGCTGCATCCATTCAGCTAACAGATGGCGGTATAACCTGAAGATCCGGAAAAAAACGGAATACCAAATCATTCTTTTCCTGGAACCTTCAAATTCTATCTGCTACTGTTAGCTTTTGTTTACCAGCTCGGAGATAAAAGTCCAAGCTTTAAATAAAATAAATTAAAAGCATCAACTATAAGTCTTGATGTTTATGTTTCTACCAAAATTTATATATAAAAGTTTGGTTTTAAAATAGTGGTACAACTTTTCAAAACACCTCTATGCACGTACAAATGTTTATATTTTAATTAATTCCTTCAACCAGCGTTCAAAATAATGGCTTTGTCAGAAAAAATGAAGTATCGTTGTTTCTCCGCAGGAACCTTCATTTGAATTTTATGAAAATTCAAAAATTCAGTTCATTCTTGGTTAACTGAACTAGGGCGGGAGTGGGAAGGCTTTTCGGATAACAATTTTTCTCAGCTAACCATCGACAAGTATTTTGCATCTAACTATAGTATTTTTATAGTTCAAATTACATTTTTAGGATTACAGTAGATACATCTATATACAAGGTGAGCACAAAGTCTTGCCTTCGTTATAAAAATTTATTATAAAATAATCGTTGAATTTTATACTGTTATTTTGTTATTATTGCTCTACTTTTAACTCCTTTTTGTGCAATGAATGGCGAAATGGGTGGCTGGTGCAGCTATTGGCTTCTAAGGAAAGGAAATCATTTAAATATTATGTTGGAGATTATCGGTCTTGCCGTAAGGTGACTCAATTTTCTGATTATTCCTGTGCCGCAAGCTGGGAATTTGTTTATATGACGTCATTTTCTGTATTACGTCATGATGTTGGCGGATAAAAAATGCCTGTGTTTCCTCTGTGTATGTTTTCTAGATTAGATTCGATTCGATTGATACAAGTGATCACGAAACTCGCGCTCTGCTTCCAGCGATGTATGCATATAATAATTTAGTAGTTTTCTTTTAATGTTTATCAAGAAGATAAAACCAATTACAATAAATGCATCTTATTAGAAGAAAAATGGACTCTCTCGTTTTTATGCGTACTTCGCTCTCTCTCTGTTTCCCAACATATCTCCTGCATGTTTCTGATACCCTGAAAGAATAGATGATAGTCATCGTTTATTACTGTAATTTCTTTTATATTCTGGTTTTCAGTTAAAGGAGGGAAATCGTTTTCAGAATTTTTTTCGGTTAATCATAAAGTTTGATTAGATTAACTTTCAGTCTACGGTGCTCACTTACTTCGTTCCTCTTAGGATCGCCAACTCTCTGCCGCCAAGAATGGAGAGGAGAGGATATTTGTTTTGGTTGCGCAGTGATGATTTTAACAAGTGAGATGTGCGCATGCACGGAAATTGATCTGTTCATAGGTGTTTTGCGCATGGCGCGATATTTCGATTCGTTTTCATTGGTTTGTTCCGTTGATCTGTTTCATATGATTGGTTGATTCAATCGAATTTGTTTTGTGGGTTTGATTTTCGTCTGATTTTATCATTTCGTTACGTGCGCTTCGTACAGCTGTTGTCGATTGTGGCATTGGTTCCCTTTCGAAGTGTGTAGACCAGCGATTGATAGCAAGTGGATATCAGTGTCCTAAGTGTAAACAGCAATTGGGCAATTCAAATAGGTATGTGAAGTTTTAACTTTTTTGAACATTTTCAGTCACTTTTAGGTTCAGAATTGTGTATGTTATTCTGTGTTTCCGCTTCTTAATGAATAAGCGAAGCTACTAGTGTCCCGCTTTGTAGAAAGTGAATCCGCTGATGTTTTTTAAGTTTAAAAAAAATGCCCGGTACGCGTTTGAAATGACGAAGGCATTGCGTGCTCAATCGCTCCTTTTCAAATGAAGCATGCGCAGTACAGCAATTAAAAGCGCACTACGCACCCCAAACAGTGTTTGGCGCCAGCAAATGAAATTGCGCCAAGAAAAATTGGCGAGAAGCAAGTGGGCACCGTAGACTGAAAGTTTACCCAACTTTTAAATTCACGAAGTCTTTCCTTTTGACTTTTCAAACCCGTTATTTTTCAATTTATCATTCGTTTTAATTTTTCCGTGTTCTATTGCATTCATTTTTGCAGTTCTTCATCATCTTTTAACTGTCTTTACGTGTGTCTGTGTTCAATCGCTGGACTTTGTAATTGGAATCTTGTCTTTTTAATTTGTGTTTTCTTCTTTGAAATAAACAAAAATATATATATTATAGAGTTTTCAACAGTTTATAATCGGGATTTAATGTTTTGATATGTCAAATCGTGTTTTCGAGATTAAATGTTAACAAAAAATTTCTAGTGTGTTTTTTATAGTTTAGTGATTGTGTGCATTCAACTTTTAAACCTTTTTGTTTAACTTTTTAAAATTCATTCTTTTTAATTCTTAAATCTTTAATGTGCTTTATGCTATCAAGATGACTGTATATGGCTTTTAATATCCCAGCGTGCTATTTAATGTCTCTGTGACTGTGTGTGTGTTCAACTTTTAAAGTATTTATGCATATGCAAAAATTTGTTTTTTTAGAGTTTAGTAATTATGACTTAGATTTTCTCACCATGTTTTTACCGTTTTTATGACAACTGCATACGACCTTTGTTGTTCCAATAGGTTTTTTGAATATCTATAGCATTCATTGATTGCGGATTTTGTTCTCTATCTCTTTGATGCTCATTTTGTTTCTGTGCTCTGTAAATACAGTTTTATCTGTTGTGTGCGTTTCTTTTAAGTAAATAAATTATTGCTTTGGTTATTCGTTCAGATTTTAATTGTCATTTTTCTCTTAGGGAACATTATATTATAACCAATGATTAACCAATTATAACCAATGAGAAGAAACATAATCTCACCACTGTTGTTCATCGATGTCGCGTGTTAAACGGTATTGGGGCGCCATCTACAAATCTGCCTTTGAAAAGAAAGATTGAAATGCCAATCTTATAATTCTTTTTCGTGGTTTCGATTTTTCGATAACGTAGCCAAGCACGTTAAAATTCCTAACCATGCTCCTAACTTGTATCCGTAATAATCTACAGACAGAAAGTTTACCACTTTAAGTATTTGAAAAATATTTTAATAACATATTGTGCTTTAGAAGTCGATGAAATATCTAATATTATCTTGTTTTCGGAGGTGTGTGGATATATAATTCTTGACATGTAAACGCAAAGCTGACAGATATTGAGGTGCAGAGGTAATTTGGTAAGTATTTCATTGTGTTTCCTTCTTGCAAAAGTTGTGCGATTGACTAACATCTGAATTTTATAAATTTCTATTGCGAGGGTAAAGCAATTTTCCTACAACGTCGAAATTATCAATCGTCTCTTGACGAAAATTCCTTACAATAATATTTAACAAGGCAACTTGTTTTATAGAAAGTATATATCAACTATTTCATCAAATCAGTATGGAGTTTTAGAAAACTTATCGATTTATTACAGGTTTGTTATAAATATATCTATCTATCTATCTATTACCACGCCTCCTTAGCATAATAAACGTTATTAATTATTTTAAGACCTACTTAATTTACAGGAACACCGAAGTCTCTGAACTGGAGCATTCAAATTGCAACGATTTTATCTTTCTCATTTGAGCAAACCAGGCTATTACATATTTCCTCATACAAAATAGCTTTCTTTTATAACAAATTATGAACACTGGGTAACAAAATAATCTGTCTCTTTAATAGTACGTTAACATTGTAATTTGGCATAAAAGAAGTATTCTAAGGTATCTGGAGAGAAATTCATTTAGTTGCAAGTTCCTAAATTTCTTTTATAAAACTTCAGCATATCTGAAGACAAAGAAAGTATTGTTTTATTAATCTTTAATACAAAATTAAATTTTGAAAAAGGACTACTAGGGTTGCACTGCATTCGAAAGTTTAAGGTGCAAAGAAGCAAAGTTATCCTATGTCAGAAAAAACTGCCATTAACCAGCACATATAATTTGCTTTGAAATCAAAAATGGAAACAAGATTTATTATTTTTTACAATTAATAAACTTGACTTCAGAAATGTTGAACTTTCTTTACCAGGGATAGATTTTTTAGCACTACACTAATTGCTCAAAAAATGGCTCAATGTGTTCTTTTTGCTATACCCTCCTGAATGAGTGTTATATAAGTTAAAGGAATGGCACAGACTAGCCCAAGAAGCGAGCAAAACAATAAACTCCCGTAGCCCTAACCAGATCGGGTCTAATATTTCAATTTTCTTTAAAAATTTTATACTTGCGCAAAGTTGACTCCACGAGTGCAAAGAAACAAAGTTTTATGGTGTGGGGAACAACTTTTTCCAACAAAATATGTTTCATAAAATATTGGAGACGATTTTTTTGTTTTCATTCTACTAAATATCTCAAACACCTTCAAACAAGTCAGAATTTAAAAGGAATTGTTTGTCCATGGAAATATCCTAATTTTTAGCAATCTCTTTAAAGATATTTTAAATCTTGAACTTCTTTATTCGATTGATGTTATCCAAAGATATTTAAAACAAATCAAATTTTATGTTTTGTTTAAAGGCGTTTGAGATTTAATCTAACTTTAATATCATCGATTTCTTAAGGAAATGGCTTAATCTCCTCTTCGTAAGCTTAAGGTTTAAATTACTAATCATGCTTTTTACAGTTTGATTTATGTTGCTCCTTCTACAAGAATCACCCAACTTTAGGACAAAATATTTATTGACGCATACAGGGACATATAGAAGAGAGCATTACAACTATGCACAAAGCGAAGCACACAGCAAGTGAGTAACATTGTTATAACTCGAAGAAGGAATGCATTAGGGAAAAGGCGGCAGACGCTGATTCACACAGATAATTCATGCGCGCAAGAAAAATAGTTCGCTCGCCTCAACCCAACACACCCCTCCTGCGAGTGATACATTTTTCAACAAAACAAATATTACAAAACATACAGAGCACATAAATATACATATAAAGTTAAGACGTTAATGAAATATTTTTTACAGTATAGTTGAACTTCTCTTCGTTTACGGCTTTTGTTAGAAAATCAGCAATTAACAATTCTGTTTGAATATATTTCAATTCAATTACATTGTGTTCCAATAAATCCTTCACAAAGTGAAAACGCAAGTTCATGTGTCTTCTTTTATTCGAAGAGCGAGTGCCTTTAATCCACTGAATTGCTGCTTGACTATCTTAATTTAAAATTACAGTAGAATTTATAAATTGTTTTCACTTTAGCTCGGATAATAAATTTACAATCCAAATAATGTTTTTACAAATTTCAGAAATTGCAAATAACTCTGCTTCACATGTTGAGAGACTAACACTTTTTTGCTTATGACATTTCCAGGAAATTAATGAATTACCTAATAAAATTACACCGCCAGAAAATGATTTGCCATTTTCCGCATTTCCCCAACTGGCATCAGAGCTAGCATTCACGTAGCCGTTATCATAAAACAATTTTTTATCTTTTGTACCCATCAAATACCTTAAAACTCTTTTAGCCAAAATGTAATGTCTTTTTTCTGATTTATGATTAAATTGCGACAAATAACCTGTCACAAATGATATATCAGGTCGCGTTCTATTAGCTAAATATAACAGCTCACCAATTAATTCCTGATACATAGTAATGTCAATCAGTTCATTTGTAGGCGGGAAACTCTTATCTTCCTCTTTTACTATTGGAGTTTTAACACTTTTACATTCATTTAAATTATACTTAACCAGTAATGATTTAATATATTCAGACGGTGATACACTAATACCAATTTTATGTTTTACAATTTCCATACCTAAAAACTTAGAGGTTTTGTTTTCATGCATTTCAAAGACACTTTTAATGCTATTTACAATATCTTGACACATTTCATCATTATTACAAAAAATTGCCAAATCATCCACATACATACATAATAAAAGCATATTTTGACCATCAGACTTAATGAACACACAATTGTCAGAAGCCAATTGCGTTAATCCAAATTTTTCTAATTCACTTTTTATTTTCATATACCAATTTCTACCTGATTGTGGTAAACCATAAATACTCCTTTTTAATTTACAAACATCTTCATCTCCAACCAGTTTCTCGAAGCCAGGCGGATGCAACATGTACACAGTTTCTTCTATATCACTGTATAAATATGCAGTCTTTACATCAAAGAACCTAACCATCAAATTTAATTTAGATGCAAGTGCAATTAATAATCTGAAGGAATCTATATTTACGACTGGTGAATACGATTCTAAATAATCTTTATTTTTATTTGATTGAATCCAGCTGCTACAAGCCTTGCTTTATATTTTGTTTCCCTATCCTCACTTTGTTTCAAGGAATACACCCATTTACTTTTTACTAATTTAGTTTTTGCCGGTCTGTCTACAATTTCCCAGACTTTGTGTTTATTTCATGAATCCAATTCATTTTTCATAACAAATTCCCAATTCTGCCAATCGGCACTATTTTTAGCTTCTAAATAAGAATTAGGCACATTGCAAGCTAAATTAGTTGACATCTGTTCGGCTTTTAGCCTTTTCGAACGTCTGACAGGGATTTGATTTACATCATTATTCATCTGATCAACTGGAGTTTCGATTTCACCACCTACGGTATTTGTTGCATCATCCGGCGTTTCGAATGGAATTGATTAATTATTTTCGTTTGCTGCGGGCTCAGCAAAAATTTCCAAGTGATTTACTTTTGTTTTGTGATCGAACTCGTTTATATCTTGAGTGGATTCAAACCATGAATCAATATTCCATGTTTCAACTTTCGTTTTTCCCAAATAAGTACTACCTTTCAAAGATTCATTGAATTTAATTGATCTTTCCTCAATTATTTTTCGGTTTTTGATATCATAAATTCGATAACCCCTCCTATCTCTAGCATATCCTAACATTATACCACGTCTTCCTGGAATATCAAACTTATTCCTCATTACTTTCGGAACGTGAAAATAAGCCACACAACCAAATTTTTTAAGATAATTTAGTTTCGGTTTTTTACCTATCCAAGTTTCAAGTGGAATTTTTTCTTTCCCTTTACGTGGTGTTACATTAGACACTTGAGTACTGAAATTAATAGCTCCGGCCCAAAATTTTAATGGAAGTTCACTTTCATACAATAAAGATCTAGCCCTTTCTAGAAGAATACGGTTCGCTCTTTCAGCTTTACCGTTACTTTCATTATTATATGGAACAGTTTTTTCGTGAAATATCCCCGAATTAGCAAGATAAGTATCAAGTTGCTCATTTACAAATTCTAAACCATTATCGGTCCTCAATTTTTTAATTCTTTTATCAGTTAAATTTTCATACTTAGCTTTGAATTGAGAAAATATGTCAAACACTTCATTTTTTATTTTTCAAAAAATAAGTAAAATACATCCCAGAAAAATCATCCACCAACACCATAAAATATTTTGTACCACCATATGACTCAGGCTGGATTGGACCACACAGGTCAGCATGAAGCAATTCAAGAATTTCAGAACTTTGATTTATATCAATATTAGGATGAGTTTTCCTGGTTATTTTACTTATGTCACAAGTTTCACATTTAAAATCATTTACATCATCAATATCAATATAGTCTTTCATTTTAAGCATATACTTAGCATTTAAATGACATAATCTGCTATGCCAAATATCATAATTACCATTAGACGGATTAGAAAAATAACACTCAGAATTATACAATGGTTCTAAATATAACTCTAATCTGCCATTATTTTTAAATGCTTTAGTAATCAACTTATTACTTTTTATCATATATCAATACACAATTATTATCTGACTTAATTTTTTAACCTTTATCCATTAAACATATTACAGACAACAAATTGCATCTTAATTGGGGGACGTAACTAACATTTTCGATAGTTATATTTAAAGGATTACCATACTTTGTACTTACAGGTTTGACTTTTACTTTTCCAAACCCTTCACATATAATTTTCAAACCTTTACCTGCTAGATAAATGTCTTTTCTTTCAGGTAATATTTTTTCAAACCATACACGGTCTTTGGCCATGTGACAAGAGGCTCCACTGTCCAATATCCAAATATTTTCATATAAACTTTCTTCATTTCGAGAAGCTGTAAACACGGGGTTTGCAGTGTTGCGTTCTTTAGAATTGTTATAACGATGCACCTTTCTCCTTTGACTGGTTGTGGTACTTTCCTTTTGATTTCGGAAAAAACAATCCTTGGCGACGTGATTTGGTCGTCTGCAGACGTAACAGTCTCATACCGGAAATTTTGTACTTTCTAGAATAAAATACATCAGCGCTTGTTCCTTCGGCGCGAGTACTTGAAGGCGAATTAAAGCTTGTTTCTTCTTCACGGAGGATTTCAAGTACTTCATCTATAGACTTGTCCCTTTGAGTTTTCAAAATGTCTCGTACTTTAACAAATTTACCTTTCAAACCACGAACAGTATAATAGACAAGCTCCCGAGGTGAGACATCTAATCCTAGTGAATGGCACTTTGTAGCTATACCTCTTGCTCTAGCTATATAATAATTTGAAAATTCGTTGCTGTTTATTTGAAGATTTTTGAGCTCGTTACCCGCATCAACTTTACGGTCTTCTGTCTGACTAGTAAATGTAGACTTTATTTTGTCCCACAAAACTTTGGCATTATTTTCTGCAGCGAACTGTAAGGCCTGTTCGTCTGAAAGCGACAACTTAATATAAGCCACTGCATCAGAATTCT